>APFE030340764.1:423787-444074 GCA_000404065.3 Pinus taeda
TTGGGACAATGCTCATTTGAAAAGGTTGTTGGCTAAGGCCAACCAAGATAACAAACTGCTGAGGAACATGAAGAACCATTATTGGGCACGGATGCACGTGTGCAAAGCAAAGATGAAGGTGCTTCAAAGGCGGTTGGCAAAGGCACTAAAATGGAGAAAGAGGCCCGATCCCCTCCGTACCTTGGCCGAGGCTTCCTTGAAGGAGCATGGCACTAAATAGCTCAGCCACAGCACAAATCCCAAGAAATTTTGAGCATTTTGGGTAAATTTTGGTTTTTTCAGGCAATTTACAGGTTTTCTCCATTAACGGGTCTCATCCCCGGTGAGACCCTTCATCCCGGCAACTCCATTTTGCAAATATTCAGCATTTCCAGATTTGTCATGGAAAGTTACACTTGCTCAACCATTACTAAGAAATTTCATCAAGTTTTGGTCCTCCAGAAAGTCAAAAAACAAGCAAAAATGATTTTCTGCCACATTTTTGACACACAGAAAGCAGTCTTGGGAGATTGCAATTTTGGAGGAGCAAATGGCCACCAAATTCAGAAATTCCAATTGGGTTGGAAAGTAGACATCTAGACCTTTCCAACAAGCCCACTTTTGCCTCATTGGGACACATGGAAGTACTTCAAAATAAGCTCCAAAGTAGCATGACCCGTCAGGCAGAGGTACGCGACCCGTTGGGCAGTTTTCACAGGAATTCATCTACAACTCAAGAATTCGCCCAGCTTTGAACAGTTTTGACTTGAGATGGGATTTTTCACCTTCTTTGATGTAATTAATGTATTTTCATTTTGACATGATACTTATTTACCTATTATAGAAGATTCATTCATGAAATAGCAAACATTTAATGAATGAATTGGTTTCCTAGTTTATAGAGCCAAGTTGTTTTGATTGCCTAGTTTTTAGTGCTAAGTTTAGAAGTGGTTGAAACAACTCCTAGGATAGTGAGCTCGACCCATGGAGGCAGGGAAAGAGGTTAGATGATCTATATTATGTACTTTCTTAGTCATTTTGAGGGGTTGGAAGGTTGGACTCTTGAGGGAGAAGCTATCATTGTATTATTTCACTGTATCTCTGCAATTTTTGGCTAAGGAAGACCAGGGTTTTGCAGTCCTTTTTGGGATTCTTGTGGTTACATGTATTTGATGGTGTGTTTCTCTATGTACCTGTAAGTGTGTTATGTGAATCATTTCCTTTCTTTTCCTTCTGTACATTAAGCAAACGAAGTGTTAAAGTAAGAATTCATGACTGTCATGCTCTGCTTTTAAGTTTGTTTAATTTCAATGTTTTCTACTGTTTAAGGAGAATTCAAAGTTATTGTTTTCTCTCCTTAGCTCCTCACCTGTCATTCCTAATCATCCACCTCAATCAAAGGCATCAATACTGTCTCCTACCTCGCCCCAAAGAACCCCCTGCAGAAACTGTGTCTAATCCCTGCACCCAAAATTGCCATCCCCTCAATTTGCCACCAAAAACCTTAAAAACCCCAAATCAACCCTTTTGATTAGTTTACTAGCCTAAAATTAGTGTTACCCTATTGGTCATCTCATCCATTGAAGATTTCACTGAGATTGACCGGAGAGAGCCTTCTCCTACCCCGTAGGGCTAGCTACGAGGCTAAATGGTTTGATGTTGCCTTGAGGTTTCCCTTTTTCAGCCTAAGGTGAAATTTCAAGCGCTAACAGACTCCACTGGGGAGTGACTAGATTGTTTGTTAGCATATCTATCCTTGTTTCTTTTATAAACTTATAGAAGGAGCCTGAAGTCAAGCCAGTTAGCCTTCGAACTGCATTTGTTATACAAATGCAAAGTAGATCAATGCTGCTTCAGTCTATCTCCAGGTTTTGTTTATGAATTAAACAATAGATCTGCAAGAAATGTAATTGCCCTAAGTGGTGCCTCTAGTAACCTCTTTAGATCACCCTCGTGTTTTACATACACTGAACATTACTTACTCGGCCTAGATCCTTGAACTGAATTGCAAACTATGAGTGAAAACTTGTTTAAAGTCTCGCATGGGTACCATCGCACCCTGCCTTCAAGGCAGTCTATATGCATCGCACTTCCCGAGTGCAGTAGGTGCGCTGCATACTGGTTTCACTGTGTAACAGGTGCGATGGTCAAGGAGGGTTAACTTTACCCTCAGACTGTGGCTTTTTCTCACTGTTTTCAATCCTATTCATGAGTTTTGCTGTCTGTAGTCAGTGTATTTCTATGAAACCCCCTTCTCTTGCATTATTCCACCTCCTTAGTGCAAAGAACTGTAAGTGTTTTTTATGTATTGTGCATCATTTTCAGTTCTCTTTTGCAAAAAGTAGCATAGTCGAACTGTCGTTTCTGGATATGAAAGTGTCGTAGCTGTCGTTTTCAGTTTTAGAAAAAAATCCCACTGTTCTTGATAATCGATTATGAAGTCACTATTGCATATGATTTGAATTAGTAGTTTTAAAGTGTCGAAAAACAATTTTCATTTCAAAATCACAAAGTGTCTCTCTTACCTTCACTTCATTTTGAAAAAGAAATTTGTTGAGTACTATCTCTTTAAAAGTAATTCAGATTTGCACATCGCTTTCTTATTAATCATTGATACATTAAGAAGGCTGAAAACAAATACATGCATGTGCATTTGCATTTTGACTGCTTGGTTTGATTTAGGACTATGCATTTAGCGTGTGCTCTGTGCTCTTTGCATAAATACTCTTAACTTTATTTCCTTAGTAGCAATTTTCATCGCCAAAAGAAGATTAAACATTTGTTTATCATCTTGGACTGCATTTTAGGAGTTATATACACATCACGCGGTGAACTTGAAAGGAAAATTGTTAAGCAAGATCAACTTAAAATAAATTTAATGAATCTAACAATGCCTTGGAACTTAACGCAACACATAGAGGTCTAGGCTAGAGACATATTCCAGCGTCGTAAAACCTAGTAACTATTGTTTTCAGTGTTGGTTGGGTGATTCCTCCACTCTGAGATGGCAAGTGCCAGTACGGACTTGTGCTCCCACGTCCCATCGAGTATATATTGGGAGACCTCAATAGGTTGCATCCTTTATCCTTAGGAAGCCGTGTCTACCGCCCTATCAATTGCAATGCACTGAACACAGCATTTGGGAAGATTGACTGCCGTACCATAAAAAGTATTCTTCAGTTTTGCGATTGGTTTGGTAATCCTCTCTGCCTAGATCTCCAAAGAAGTCCATTTTGCTCCTTTTCAGACTCCTTAAAGGAAAAGGTCCTCTGAGCACTTGTCACTTCAGGCTCAATAAAAATCAAAGGAAACTACAGTGATCTTTTGTTTTTTCTCGACTCTTTAAAATTGAAAAAACAAGTTGTGTCAAAGAATCTAAAATTTATTTTAATCGCAATAACATCACAAATTCCCCCGTTGGTCTTTAGGTTGAGAAAATGGAGTCTACCAACCAAGGATTTCCCCTTGGAGGAAATCCTAGTCCCTTCTCCTCTTGGGGAGATGTTGGTGCACCCCATATGGCCACTTTGTCACTTCCAGGATTGACAATTGGTTTGCTTGTCTGGCTCTTCTCTACCTCTGTCGTTCAGAATCCCGTAATTCCTGAACAGTCAAATCAGCAACTAGACCACACTAGAGTTGCCTCCCAACCTTCTACTTCGTCTGATTCTCCCTCTCCTCCTTCCTTTTCACTTGATAAAGTCAATAAATCTAAAAATCAAGTAACTGAGAAGCAGAAGAAGCAGAAAGAGAAAAAGGAAAAGAAGAAAAAGGAACCAAAATCGAAAGGGGGCAACCAAGTGTCATCTAGCGAAAATCCTCACACCGCACCGTCGAAACCTAAATATCCTTGTGTCATTTGCAATGGAGACCACTATCACCAAGATTGTCCCTGCATCCCTCAAATCTTAAGCGACTGGTCTCCTCGTTTGCACAATCCAGTGGCGTCAACCTCTGACGATCATGTTGAATGCACACCATCAACCAGTGAAAGTGAAGCACATGGACAGAAAAGGAATCCCAAATTTCCTTGTAAGTTGTGTGAAGGAAATCACACCATCCACCGTTGTCCCTTCCTTCACGAAGCTAAAAGAGTTTTGGACGACCGTCTGCTTCACCGCTACGACTCCCTCCTAGATATAAAAAACTCTTGCCAACTCCACCACCAGTTGAAAATCCGGCTGGCCCATCATTGTGGTCGGCCAAAGCATCTATCATTGAAAATGAACCCTATAAATCCATACCAGACGAAAGTCAAAAGGTCAAGATAGCAGTCGACCCGGTCTTGCCTTCAGAGTGCTCATCTTCAAATGATACCGTCACTGAAGAGAAAGAGAACGACACCGTTCAAATTCTTTTCATAAACACAGACTCCGATGAACTTGGGGGCAGTCCACCCGTTCCTTTATCGTAGGAAGGAAGTTCATCAGAGTCATATCCAACCATCTATTCAGTCCCACCACCAAGAAACCTAGTCATTTCCTTCAACTAGAATCTACTAGGCAGACCCCGTTTACCAGCTAGTGTACCATTTAGAATCATTGACAAGCTTACAGAATGGTCATCGCTGGTACCATCATCGATGAAGGGGCTTATGTGAGTATACTTTCCTCAACTTCTTGGAAAGCACTTGGCTCACCATCGCTTTTGCCTGAAATGAGAAATCTGACAGGCTTCAACAAAGGAACCAGTCAACCTTTAGGGACCCTTCCAAATGTGCCCATTACTTTGAGAAGGAAAACCGTTCACATGAACGTAATGGTAGTTCAAGGACCATTAGATATAATCTACTCCTTGGACATGACTATATTTATTGCATGGGAGCCATCGTCTCCTCACTCTTTAGAGTAATGTGTTTTCCGCACGAAGGCAGAATTGTCAAGCTCGTAGACCAAATGTCGTTCCCCAGTTCACACATTGCAAATAGTCAAATGCCATCCCTAAATGGTCTCTTAATGCAAGGAATGTCTCATCGATCTCCAGTCCATCCACCTGATGAGCGCGAGTGATTCAAGAGGATGTGAATGAAACCCAGGGGGCATGCACCCTGGTCTATTTCGGCAGGAAACCTTAGGTATAGAGTAGGTTTCCACGAGGATATATGACTAGTCTGACAAACCCGTCCTCACAGGAAAATGGGATCAGGCTGGAATAAGATACCCTCATTAAAGTTATGTGAGTGGCATCTCTACACCACTCACCTTTGTCTATTTCGGTAGACATCACCAAGGAAGCATTTGGTCCGCTACACAAGGAACTTTCATGGTAACCTGGAAATTTTTCGCTATACCTGGGGGCATGAAAACCCTTCCGCATGCAAGCGAAGAGCAACTATTTATTTTTTAAATTTGTAGGACCTCTAACCCTTTAAACCCGTAAGGCTAGTAGTTTCCTAACTTGCATAAAGAAAGGATCCAGGGCAAAGCTTCAAAAGGTGCAAGCCCCATAAAAATGTACCTTGAATGAGACATCCTTATCATACGACTGCGAGCAATGTTACCACAAGGTTCAAGCTCGTTAAAAAATAAACCCCCCACGAGCAGTTTTAGCACATAGTTCAAGCTCGTTAAAAAATAAACATAAGTCATGAGCAAATGCTTCCCCCAGAATTTAAGCTCATTAAAAAATGAACCGGTAAATAACCATTGTGAATGCCTTATCCCCAGCTTTTGAGCCTTGGTCGTGTTCTCATCATCACCTCCACTCTGTTTTTAGCCGATCATTCACCCCCATATGATTGTTTACCCCTTCGAGGAACATCTGCGAAGAGTGATTTTATTAGCCATCCTTGTGACACTGCCGTGATTGGAAAATTCCAAATCTTACCTGGAATCAACTGCTACCCGAAACCATCACTCGTTCCTCGAAAAGGAGTCTTCTTTAAGCTCTTTTCAACTGACTCGGAAAATATGAAAAGATTGCTGATCGATTGGCCTCTCCGGCTTGTTAAAGTCATCGGAAGTGCTATCCCTCCTCTAGATTTTAATCTTTTTGGACCTGAGGGATTACTACACAAAACGATCTAGTTCTTGTCTTGTTCGGCTCGTTAAAACTATCGAAAATTCATCCCTTTTGTATTATTTTACACTTTTTCGAACTTAAGGGATTATATGACAAAAAATAATCGTTGGAGTCTCCTTTCTGTTTCTTTCAAACTCTCTAAAATTGAAAGGACCGAGTTATCTTTGTCGTTAAAATCGTTAAAACCGAATAGCGACAAACTCATCCAAATGGACGAGAACGAGTTTCACTGTCACTAGGCTCACTAAAATATAGCAACAGGTTCACCCAAAGGGCAGATTATAGAACAAGAATATGTTATCCTCCTCAAGCTTGAAAAAATAAAGACGTACTGGGCAACAATGACTGGGGAAATTGGAAAGAAAACTTGAAAAAACTTTATTGGTAGCAAGTCGCTCTTGAACACAACACTTTCCTTCCGCATCCAAGCCGGGTTGGGTTGTTCCGTTCACTGGTCATCACCACTGGTCCATCACACCATCCATCTTTGGGCTTAACGCTACCAATCCATCATCAGTGTCGCCGATATGTTCAAGAGAACTCATTCAGACAATTCACCTGTGTCTCACCCACTGCAATACACTCATGCTCCATTCCTTCATGACCGCCACCCTGAACCCTATATCGTCAGATCGTTTTCACCTCCAAAATCATTTGCTTCGTTCCATGTCATAGATGCGGGATTCATTAAGGCCCTCCTACGATGGGTCGCTTCTTGTCGACATCAGCTCATTATCCAAGAAGTTGACTTAGGAACAACCCTTTCAGTACTTTGAAGCTTGCATGCCTCAATGGCAAGTTTCTCACTTCCGGCGACAAGTTTACATCAATGGACTTCGACTGAGAGATTTTACATGGTGTTCGACGCCAAGTCCTTTTTCACACCACGTGAATTGTACTGTAGTACCTTGAGGGTCATTGTCATTATTAGTGATTCCTCTCGCGCCTGTTAATAGCTTACATCATTGGCTGCTAATCAGGCGATGTCTTTCTATGTTCGACTCCAAAACATTTTTCACATGGATCGACTTGTACTCAGAGTGAAGATTGAACGAGTTTTGAAGACCCCGGATCTAGTTTCATCCATCTGTGCTGTGATATATTCAGGAATATAAAGACATCATGTGTACATCATTGCTGAACAGATGATCATCCAAATCAAAGGATGATGTGTCCATATCATCAGTCTGTCACACAAACGATTGTCTGTCCTATGTACATGAAAATGAATTTATAGAGCTGAGCATGGGAATGCCTGCCTCAGCTAGATCATGAAAAAATGTTGTCAAAATAATGTATTGTATTGTATCTTATTACAGTTCACCTCCCAGCTCGGAAAAACTTCAGATCCTCATAGTAAAGCATTTCACCCGACATCAAAAAGATTAACGACCTCATGCTTTAGGGTGGAACTGTTATAAACATTTTTGGGCACTTCAACCCCAATCATAAAATGTCCATAAACTGAGGGCTCATAAGTCCCTATAAGTTTTACTTTTCATCTTAATAAGGCTATTCTAGTTTTATTCCATATTCTTGTGCACTTGTTTATATATGCATTTATATGGTTAACACACATTTGGTCCTGTGTTATTTATGAATATAGATCTTTGTTTCTTTGATAGTAGTATGTTGCTGTGATTCTACATGTTCTTTTGAAGCTGGGCAGATGAAGAAGAAGCGGTGAAGCTCTATCAAGAAGGAGAGGAAATCGAGTGCAAGACTAAGGCTTGTCTTCTTAGTTCTCCTCTTGTCTATTTTCATAAAAGAAAACGAAAGTAGACTTTACTTGTTTGTTTCTAAGATAGCCACCCATCTTAGTGGGAATAGCAACATCCGAGTGGACACTATTCTCGGTAACACTAATGAAGGAATCATCCAATCAATGATGACAGAATAAGAGCCATGCATAGGCTATCATCATCAATCCCATCTTCTAGATCACATAGGATATATTCCAAGTGAACTAAATCACCATTCAATCACTGATTTCCTTTCAAATTCTGTGTTTATAGACATAGTCTATTCCGAGCAAAACTTATTGAATATCAAAGAAACCATTTCTATCGATATTTCATCCAAACCTAGAATTGTAGAAAACATCCATGTTGGCAAATGTTGTTCTCCATTGGAACTTGAAACTTATCATTCCCTTTTTCATGAATTCTACGATATATTTGCTTGGTCATATGAGGAAATTCTAGGTATTGATTCTAGTATAATTAAACATGAGATTAAAATGTATCCTGATGTCAAGCTAGTATGAAAACCCCTCCATCATGTTCATCCAAAGAAGGCTGCTGCCATAAAAGTAGAAGTTGAAAAACTTTTACATGTTGGTTTCATATACCCCGTTCCTCTTATAGATTGGGATTCCATTATTGTTCATGTCCTGAATAAACAAGGAACAATATGAGTGTGTGTTGATTATAGGGATGTTAATCATGCTCGTCCAAAAGACAACTATCCCACTCCCTTTATCAACTAGATAATTGTCGAATGTGCTGGATGTGAAAAATTTCCATTTATGGATGGCTTTTCTAGCTATAATTGGATCAATATCCGCCCAGAAGACCAATCTAAAACTGCCTTTATTTGTCCCTGGGGAACATTCACATATAGGAAACTCCCTTTTGGTTTGAAGAATATTGGGGAAACTTTTCAGAGGGTAATGAATTATGCCTTCCATGACATTAAACACATCGTTCAACCCTATCTAGATTACATACTTGCTCATTCACAAAAACAGGTTGATCACCTGCAACATTTGAGAGCCATCTTTTTACAGTGCTGACACTACAAAATTTGACTCAATCCACCTAAATGTGTGTTTTATGTTGATTTTTGGTCATTTTCTTGGTTTTGTAATGTCCGAAGAATGAATTCGACTTGACCCTTGAAGGTTAAGGCAATTATTGATCTACCTCCACCGTCCAATTTACTTCACTTACAAAGACTCCAAGGGAAGGCTAACTTTCTAAGGAGATTTATTCCCAACTATGTCGAAATGGATAAAGGATTTAATCATCTTTCGAAAAAAGGAATTCTCTTCCATTGGGACCAGGTTGCACAAGCTTCCTTTGATGCTCTTAAAGATGCCCTGATCTGAGCATCATTAATGTATTCCCCTAATTATTAGAATGACTATTTCTTCTATCTTGCCACTACAAATATAACCATTTCTATGGTTTTAGTCCAAGAAAAAGATGGGATTGAACATCTGATCTATTATTTGAGTCGTAATCTCAATGATATGAAAGTTAAGTATTCTTATGTGGAGAAGCTAGCTTTGGATTTTGTTCAAGTTGTACAGAGATTTCACCATTATATCCTACTCCGAAAGACCACTATCATTTCGGATTGCAACCCTATGACATACATATTGTCACGTCAATTACTGGGGGAGGGGGGAAATATTCAAAATGAATCGTCATTTTCCAGGAATTTGATTTAGAATTCATTAAGTCCAAGTCAAAGAAATCTTTTGTTTTTTCCAAGCTTCTTTGTGACCTTCCTTCTACTGCCATCAAATCAACAATGGAACCATCAATTCCGGATGAGTCTCTATTTCTAATATCATCATCTAACCCTTGGTATGGAGATATACTGATCTATCTCCAAACCCAAACATGCTGGTTTGATACCTCTCGCTTGTAACAATGACGTATTCGATATCAAGCCAAAGATTATTTGATCATTGGTGACACCATTTCCCGTCATGGTATCAATATGATATTTCATAGGTACCTCACACATGAGGAAGCTGAGAAAATTCTAAATGTTTTCCATTCTCATGCTTGTGGTAGAAATTTATCTAATTATGCTATTGCACAAAGAATTCTTCGTGTTGGTTACTTCTAGCTTACCATATTTAACGATTGCATTACTGCTATCAGAAGTTGTCATGCGTGCCAGATTTTTTTACCGTAAAGCTCGATTACCACTTGCACCACTACATCCTGTCATTGCTATTAGACCATTTTCAAAATGGGACATTGGTTTCATGACATGTAACCCTCACTTGGCCGGAGGGTATGGGTATATTATTGTCACCGTTGACTATTTTACGAAATGGGTCGAGGCGCTGCCTACATTAAACAACAGTGGTGAGACACTTACACTTTTTTCTTCAACCATGTGGTTTCACCGTTTGGTGTACCACAAGCTATAGTTACAAATCATGGTTCACATTTTCACAATCACATGATGACTAATTAACTGCCAAGTTAGGACTCTCACATGATAGTTCTAATCCTTACTATCCATAGGCTAATGGACAATTTGAAGCCATCAACAAAGTCCTTAAGTGAATGATTTAACGAATGATAAGAGTTCACAGATGAAATTGGAATTTGATCCTGTACTCAACTTTGTGGGCCTACCGAACCTCAGTAAGAAATGCAATTGAATTCCCACATTTCCAATTGGTGTATGGTCTTGAGGCAATCTTGCCAATACAATGTGAGATTTCATCACTAAAACTTGCAATTGAATTGTTACCTGACACTTCTCATGAGGAAGCATGTTTCTTATAGCTCATCCATCTAGATGAAACACATCGTGAAGCTGCATTGGCCAAAAAAGCACATAAGAAACGAATTAAGGCACAATATCACTGGAATGTCAAGCCTCGCATATTCTCAAAAGGAGACCTAGTCTTGCTTTATGATAAAGAAGCCGATAAATTAGGAATAAGAACATTTGAACCACTATGGATGGGCCCCTACATTGTCAAGCATGTTTTGGCAAAAGGTGCTTACAAGTTGGTTGATTATGATGGAATTCCATTGTCACAGCCCCAAAACTGACTGTATATTAAACGTTACTATGCTTTATTGTGTGTAGTGAAAACATTATATATATGCTTTGATTGTGTGTGTGTGTCACAGTGTGACTTTTAGAGTTTTTATGTGGTTAGTAATCCACTTTTCAGCTGCTGCAAATGTAGGAATCTTTTGAACCATTTGTTGGTTATACCGATGGTGCTAGTCGTAGTACGTAGAACCTATCCTCTACAGCATGGGCCATATTTGTTCCAAGTTGAATTAGTGAGTTTTAAAGGGATTTGTATCGATCGTTCTATGAACAATATCGCTGAGTATAGCGCATAGATTGAACTCCTCTCTGATTCCATTTCACTTGGAATTCACCAAATCATCATTAGGCTAGACTAACAACTTGTCGTACTACAACTTATGAATGTTTATACCGTCTGAAATCAAACTATTCATCGTATATTCCTTAGAGTTCATCTCTTGGAAAGACATTTTGATTACATTCAATATCAACACATTTCTAGAAACTTCAACACATTGAATGATTCTTTAGCGAATTATGTGTTAAACAAACATTTACAACATATGTAAAGAGTAAATTTTCAATTCACATCAATAGTTGAATAGGATTACACATAACCATACAAAAACATTAAAAGTAAAATAGATAGATGTTCAAAGTTTTTACAAAATTTGTGTCCAAGACATGTTGGTAATCTTACCTCAAAACCTCAAAATGCATACAGTAAATCATCCTAAGTAGATCTAATGATGCTCATGATAACAGGTCAATTCCTGAGCTATCATGCACAATAGCCTCATCCAACGGCTAGGTACAACAATAGTATGGCGATGTAGTCTCATTGGTAACTCCTCGATCCAAAAATCTGGTATACTGAGGGTTAACCCCTTTATATAATGTTGCAACTCTGTGAGTGTCTCAATCAGATCTAAATTCTGGAGAACTGCTCTTCTGACATTTCTCCCCACTGGTTCACCTATCTCCTGTTGATGACCCATTGGTCAAACAGTGCCAACATCTATATACATCAAAACGTTTTTAGTTTAGTCTTGCAAACATCAAAAAACAAAAAAACATGTAAAAACTCAAAAAAAAAATAGATGGTCTAAACAATTTACCTATAGAACCCCATTGAGCACCCATTGGTAATCTCAAATCTTGATCTCCATGGAAATCCATCCCTGCATATGGATGTTCCTCTATGACAATATGTTGTTGACAGAGCCAACTGAAGAATGTGATAGAAAATGAGATTGATGACTGACCAGCATGTCTAGCCATCAACTCTACCCATCTCTTCATCTGTGGATCTCTAGGACCAACTAAACTCAGTGTCACATGTTGAGGTTGCATCAATGGAATTATCTCCAAAGTAAAACCAATCAAGATCGATCCATAGCTGAATTTTTTTGTCTTACCGCTTTTTACTTTAGTTAGCTGCTCTTTCATCAAAGAGAATACTACCTCACACTAATTGAACATATTTGGCTCGAGACACTCGAGTGCATATTGCATGTATGATCTATTCACGACATGAAGTGTCACGCTACCCGCCAACTTTGTGATAGTAAAGAGGATTGTTCGCAAGGGCATATCATGAACATCCCTGATGCTTATCTTTCTAGCTTTGCTAGGCTATGTACCTGGCTGGTAGAATTTTCGAATGTAGTCCATCACTGATTCATCCCCATAGGCAGAACCTGAGAGAGAAATGGAGGCACCATGTCTCAACAATCCTGTGAGAAAGTAAATATCATCGATCAATATAGGGAGCACTTTCCGCCCTATGTGAAAAACCTTTTCCACTAGATCCCATGAATGAACCAAGAAATACAATAGTTCTAACTACTGCCCCATCCCAGATAACCTGAAATATTTGAGTAACCCACAATCTCTAAGGGCCTCAATGGTACTAGGATCTTTTGGGGCAACTATATCCTATTCTTCATAATCTCTTTCATGCCATGTGATAGCCATTCTGATCCAATCAAAGTTTGAAATCACACCATAGGCTTAGTTAGTATCCATTTCATGCAAAAAACCGAAGATATTGTTGGTAGAAATGATGAATCAAATTTCTAAATTGCGCCCAATGTACCCCTGATCTTTAGACAATGAGATGCAAAGCAGTTTCCCTTCTTTTTGACTGCTATGTGGCGCAATTTTCGATGCATAAGGGTGTGTTAATCCTAGGGCATGGTATATTGAGCCTAGGGACCCGAAAGCCCTAAAAAGTTTTCCTGAAATTAAAAAATGAATTTAAATGAAAAAGAAGAGGTAGATATCCTACCTGGTGTTGACGACACGAATAATGATCCATAGAATCTCCCGTAATCAGCTGCTGAATTTTGAGGTAAAAAACTAGTTCAAAGCACAAAACTGAATGGTAAATGTAAAATGGTAAAATGACTTGGTAAATTCTTGTTTTATGGTTATTTCATGTTCATTAAATGAACAAACTATAGTTTTTACCTATTTTTACCAATGAAATAGGCGTGTTTAATCTATTTGGTGGTTCTTTGAGCAAGTTTACCACTGACATAGTGAATTTGACATGCATGATCGTAAAATGTACCTTTCACCATAGAGCATACATTTATCTCTTTTTCGAGCTCTGTTAAACATCGAAAAAGGAACCCCCCTAGAGTCCTCTTTCAGCTCTTTTTAGACTCTCAAAATATGAAAAGATTGTCGGGTGCTTGTCCTTTTTAGCTCGTAAACCGATTGGAAATGACATCTACTCAGTATAAGTTTAACCCTTTTTCGGACTGAGATAGATTAGTTACGAAAAAAGAATACGCTGATCGAAAATGGTCAATAGGTTCTCTCTTGTATTAGTTTACACTTTTTTGGACTATAGAGACAAATTTACGAAAAAGAACTTGTGGAGTTTCTTTTTGTCCCTTTTCAAACTCTCTAAACATGAAAAGGATCGAGTTCTCATTGTCGTTAAACTCATTAAAGCATAAAATAACGACAAACTTGTCCATCATGACAAGGTCGAGTTTCACCTTCACTAGACTCATTAAAACATCACCTAGTGATGGATTCACCTGAAGGGTAGAATTATATATCAAGCATATGTTATCCTCCTCAAGCTTGTTAAAAAATAAAGAGGTACTGGTCAGCAATGACTGGGGAAAATGGGAAAAGGGATAAATCACTTTATGTAGCAAGTCGCTCTTGAACATGACACTTCCACTTCATCTCTGTGACTATTTGGATTGGGGTATCTACTTGATGGTTATCATACCTATGGTCTATCACACCATCCATCACTTTGGTTTTGGGTCGATGCTGCCAATTCATTCAGTGTCACCAACATGTTCAAGATAAGTCACTCAATAAACTTCATCCTTTGTAATACTCATGAACCTTCATATTCATGACCGTCATTCCTGAACATTGTGTCATTAGTCACATTATGTCTTCAAAATCATTACACTCATTTTGTGTCACTGATGGAGGATACGTCAAGTCCCTCCTGCGGCGAGTCGCTTCTAGTCAACATCAGCACATTATCTAGGAAGTTGACTTAGAAACACCCTTCCACTACCTTGAGGCTTGCATACATCAATGGAAATTTTCTCTCTTCTGGAGACATGTTGACATCACAGGCCTTTAACCAAAAGAATTTGTATGGTGTTCGACATTAAAACATCTATTCACACCAGGCGGAATGTACTGTAGTACTTGTTATCACTCCAACATTTCTATAGAGTTCTTGTGAAAGAAATTATAGAGGTAACCACAAAACGACTTTTGAGAGTAGGATTTTTTGGTCAATTTAGTGTGATCTAAATTGCTATTTATAATGTCAACCCGGGGTTCGTAAACTGACGAAGTGAGGTGTACTATATGTACTTAGATAACCATTTCCTTAGGCTTTTGTCGTTTTAAGCTTTTTAGTTTGTTTTTGGATTTTATTCTTTTCTTAATGTGTGGTGATGAAAGTGAAGTGTGAAGTGTGTGGAGTGTAAATGGTGATGATTTCTAAACTTGAAAAATGCTCAAAAGAAAGCTTTACAGTAACTGAAATGAAATCAATTATTAAGAGAAAACAAAATGCATAAAAAAGCAAACTAATGGCAATGGCCCAGTATCCTTGCTGCTGAAAATGAAAAGAAAGCAAAAACTTGAAAAACAACTCAAACTTAAAGCAAAGCAGCTAATTCACATTACTTTAACTTTTCAGATCCTTTGCCCTTTGGCTCAATCTACCTGGTGGGAAGTAATCATAAACAAGTTAAGTAACATGATATTTAACTGTTCAAGAAAGTAAATTGCATAAAAGAAACTAATCACACTACTTGAATCCTTCAAATCCTTTACCCCTCAGCTCAATCTACCTTGGGGAAGTAATCATGAACATACCAAGTAATATGATAACTAAATGTAAATTGCAAAAAAAAAGAAATTAATCACACTACTTAAATTATCTTAGTCCTTTACCATTCAACTCAATCTACTTTATGGAAAGCAACCATGAGTAAGTAATATGACAACTAAATCACACTACAGTTAGTAATATTCTGATCTCCTACTGATATAGTCATTTGACCACAGAAAGAAATCATAAATTGTTAAGCAGTATGATATCTAACTAGCAGAAAAAGAAATAAACAAATAACAACTTGAAAAGGACAATGCTGAATGTAAACTTCAGAAAATAAAGGTTAGCAGGAAGGACAAGATGATCTCATATGCCAAAAGTTATTAAAAAAATGAAAAATTGACCGGGCTGCCTAAGAGAACCTGCAAAAAGCACTGATCAGTTTACAGCTCTAAGAAAACAAAAGTAAATATATGAACAACAGAAACATAAAACATATTATGTACAAACTAATGATACTAAACAAACACTTTACAAGGCTTCAACGTGCAGGGGCCCTCTGCCACTTCATCCAATCAAATAATCACACGGCTATCTTCAGAAAATTCTTCTCATGTATTTAAATCAACATCATATAAAACAGTGGGGTGATAAGATAACCAGCAGCGCGGAAATTACATAAACAATTCAGAGTTTACATGTATCAAAAGTCTCTCTACAGCGTTCAACAACGCGTTATTTATAATGCAAAATACTAAAACAACTACTGCGCTATTAACTATGTTGCCATAGACACGTAGATCTCTTCAGCCGAGATCTAGTATAATTGTCGTTATGCTTCTTAAATCTTCGGAGTGGTTGGCTGTTAGATTCACTATTCAAGAACGATCTCCAGGTGCACTGGTGCCTTCGTGAGCTGAGAACTAGGCCACGTATCATTCACGTGCTCAAAACAATGACGTGCCACCGCTGAACTCTTTGGTTGGCCTCGTCTTTGACTTTGGTTGACTGCGGCCTCTAATAGATGATTTGGCCAGTTCGAAGGGACACGATCCATGTACATGCCATATGGAGCTTGCCCATGTAGTCCGTTCCTTCAGAGGACACCTGGAGCACAACTTTTGACAAAATAGCTGCGGAATCCTGTGCTGGCTGCGGAAACTGACAAGTTTCTGCAGCTGCATGAAAAAAAAACTAAACCAAACAAAAGACATCACTATAGTCAGAAAACCATATAAACAGTCCTTTTTAGACAATAATGCAATGATTTAACCACTGGATGAGTGAAGTGAGTGGAGAATGAGGGTTAAGAGGGTGTGTAGGAAGGTGCAAGGTTGAGGCTCAACATACCCCCACTGTGAAGGTGTTACATGTCCTCATGCAAACAAAATTTAGTGATTTCCCTTTTAATCTACATGCTCCGAGGCTTCTGCAAGGACATCTAGTCCTCTTTTCTTTTTCTTTGATGCCATCATGATCATCATCCTTGGTTTTCTAACCAGACATTTAAACTTGAGGTTAATTAGAGCTCTGCTTAACTTTTTGCATCTCTTTTTCAATCTTCTATTCTTCTTCTGCCACAGTCCTAAATGAAGCATGGTATTATCATGGACCATTTTGTCTACTTTACCCTGCTCTTTAAGTGTTTCATTTTCTTGTATTATGTGTCTATTTAGGACTTCCAGCTCAAATACTTCTTGCTTCAGAGACTGAACCTGTGCATCGAGTGGCAGAGAAGTGCTTGGTCCTGCAGCTGATTGTTCTAGGGATTCCAGGTAATTATATACCTCTTGCTGATTAGGATCCACCTCAGGTGATTTTCTCTATCTGAACTCAAAATCTGGTGGAGGAGGACTGCTTGCTCCTTCTTGCCCAAAAGGACTTTCCTCTCGTGGAGGACTTGTTTCAAGGCTTGGCTGTTCTGGAGATTTCTCAAGTATTTCTTCACTTAAGTCAATAAAGTGAGATTGATCTCCCTTGGTTTTCTTCCATTTTCCTTTTAGCCGAGAGCTCCTTCTCAAGGATGAACTCGTACTTGTCTTTTCTGCACTCTATTTCCCTTTCTGCTGTTTCTTGGCCAAGGCAGCAACTTTGAGATCCACTAGCCTTTCTGACAGAGGCTGGTAGTCTTCTTCCAAGGATTTCTCAGGTGATGGAGAGACCTTTTGAGTGGTTATTTTACCCTTTTCTCTCTTTTGTTTCTTATTCTTGGGCTGATCTTCTTCCTCTTTTTGGACAGTTTCCTCAATTTCTTTTGTAGGGGAGTCTTGGGCTGTAGCATTTTTGTCCCTCCTCCTACTTTTGCTTGGGATTTTTGATGGACTACTTCCAGAGGCCTCAGCTGGCTCTTGGAAGTAGTTTCTTGTTAGAAATTGTTCCCAAGTGTCCTTGGTTTTCTTTAACTGTTCCTCAATCAGAATTCTTATGAGCCCATGATGATAGAGATGTGGCTCAATGTTACCTACATGCTTTTGAACCGTAACACTCATCTTCTTTAAACTTGCTAGCAGAAAATGTGGTAAATTAAGAACGTGGCCATCCATAAAATTCATCATTAACCTCACATGATACATGTACATAGAGCCAAAATGGCCCTCACATGTAATAAATTTATGTATGACCAATAATAAACCAAACCATTCTTCTTTCAATACATGCATAGGGATGCCTCTGGTGAATACGGTGGTATCCATACCTTGATTTCGTAGCATAGTTCTCCAAATTTGATCATCTACGCTCCTATTTTTGAACCATCTTTCTCCGTCTTGAGGCAGGCCTGTAGTTGCTGCTATTGTGGCTTCGGTCACCGCAAACTTTAAGTCTCCCACCTCCACTGTCTGTCCATTAAAGGACCTTGCAAAGGTTTTAGTCACTTCCTTATTATACCCTTTGAATTTCTGAATAAACCGGAGCCATTTGGATTTCTTTAATAACTCCTTAACTTGGGGATAACCTTCCAAGTCTTTTGATCCTTCTAGCTCGGCTCTCAGCAATTTCCCATTCTCGGCTTTAAATTCACTGAGGGTTTCTCTACGTATGAGGGTTAAGGAAGAATGGCTCTATCACAGAGTTTTTAGGAGAGACTGTAGTAGCTGTAATCGGGGTTTAGGATGACTGCAGTGGCTGTAGTCAAGGCGTCAAGCAAACTGTAGTGATTGCAGTCGGAAACAGAGGAAATGCCCGAATCACAGGAAAAACAATGGGTGAGCAGTGGTGACCGTGACCGAGTTCATAAAATGAAGCATGAGTATATGCGGGGGTTATGATATGAGTGGAGTAACGGCATGATTCTCCCGAGTTAGGTTACTGTATGTGATATTTACACGTCTCAAGTAGACGGCTACGGAAATTATGGCTGGGAAGAGCTGTAATGCAATAGGTCACGTCTTAGGAGTACGGGTCATAAATAGAAGTATAGTCGTTTTTACTTTGAACTCGGAGTAATCATAAGACCGTTAGGAAAAATGAATGCGAGGTGTATGGAATGGTATTGTGGAATATGAATGGTAGTGGGTGAATAATTAAATCATTGCACATAGAAGAACCGGTTATAGGTTAATAACTATACATAATGATGACTTGAAGTGTTGTTTGATAGAGAGTTTTTATCATACCTTTGGACACTTGTCATTCTTTGCTTAAGATTTCTAACCAGTTGCTCCTTTTTTTGATATTTTGAAGATGCCTCATGTCCTTAGCTCACGTACACCTGCATTGCATGATTTTGGCATTAACAGTTGATTTTATTTTGACAACAGAGTGATGCTAGCTGCGGAAATCGTTTCTAGCTGCGGAAATAGGTTCCAGCTGTGGAAACGGTGGCTAGCTGCGGAAACTGAAACAACACCCCCTGATCTGCACAAAGATAGTTTAGAGGAAAATAGTTGAATGAAAATAGTCCTGAAAGGGACTTTTATTGATGAAATGGAATGGAATGAAAATGGAGTGAAAATGGAGTGAGAATGATGATGAAAATGAAATGGAAGTGGAATAAAATGGAATGAGTGAGTGAGATGGAATGAAGATGGAAAGAACATGAGAGAAGAGATTTTTTTTGGAAAATATAGTGTCAGGTACCCCTGATTTTCACTCCATATTTTTTGTATAAGACTGCCAATCCATGATTGATTTTCAGGCTTATACACTTTTTTTTTTTTTTCCCCAGAAATACAAGAAACCAAGATTAGGCTGATGGGGGAGAAGGATTCTTCTCCACCATCCTTATTGCAGAATTATCTTGGAATATTTTGACAAACTCTTCTCTGGAAAGTGTCTTATGATAAACTTTCAATCGGTGGCCATTCACAATAAGAGGAGTCTGAGATTCATCAATGGTCTTGATTCTTACTGCTCCATTGTCAAAGACTTTAACAATCTCATATGGCCCAAGCCAATGAGTCTGAAACTTTCCTTTGAAGTCTTTAAACTTGGAATCAAACAGTAAAGCCCAATCTCCCTCTTGAAACTTTCTCTCTTTAATATATCTGTCATGCCACTTAGCTCTTTGATGTTGAACTAGATCAGTCCTTAGAATTGCATCTTGTCCGATCTCATCTAGCTCATTCAGCTGCTCCATTCTGTGCTTTTGGGCTTCTGATAGATTCATCCCCAACTGAACTGCCATCTTGAAGGTCTTGACTTGAAACTCAATGGGGAGCAGGACTTCTTTCCCATGAACAAGTTCATAGGGAGAATGCCCTGTTGTGTTCCTCCATGTAGTTCTGTAGGCCCATAAGGCTTTAGAAAGCCTTTCTGCCCAATCTCTTCTATGGAGCTGAACAGTTTTGGTGATGATGCTCTCAAGAACTTTATTTGTAGATTCCACTTGGCCATTTGCTTGAGGATGGTAAGGAGTAGATTTTCTATGCTTGATTTTATATTCTTCCATTAGCTTCTCCATCAAGTTAGATGTAAATTGACTTCCTTGATCTGTCACAATTTCTCTTGGGACACCAAAACAAGTAAAAATATCCTCAAAAAGAAATTGAACAACTAAATTTTCAGTGGCAGAAGGCAATGCCTTGGCTTCTACCCATTTAGTGACATAATCAGTGCAAACCAATATATATTTTTTTTGTCTAGATGGTGGATTAATTGGTCCAATGAAATCTAAAGCCCATTTTTCAAAGGGTTCGATGAGTACCTGTGGTTGTAATG
>APFE030340764.1:447532-461391 GCA_000404065.3 Pinus taeda
TATGATATCTAACTAGCAGAAAAAGAAATAAACAAATAACAACTTGAAAAGGACAATGCTGAATGTAAACTTTAGAAAATAAAGGTTAGCAGGAAGGACAAGATGATCTCATATGCCAAAAGTTATTAAAAAAAATGAAAAATTGCGCGGGTTGCCTAAGAGAACCTGCAAAAAGCACTGATCAGTTTATAGCTCTAAGAAAACAAAAGTAAAGATATGAACAGCAGAAACATAAAACATATTATGTACAAACTAACGATAAAACAAAAGCGTAATGAAACTAAACAAACACTTTACAAGGCTTCAACGTGCAGGAGCCGTCTGCCACTTCAGCCAATCAAATAATCACACGGCTATCTTCAGAAAAGTCTTCTCATGTATTTAAATCAACAACATATAAAACAGTGGGGTGATAAGATAACCAGCAGCGCGAAAATTACATAAACAATTCAGAGTTTACATGTATCAAAATTCTCTCTACAGCGTTCAACAACGCGTTATTTATAATGCAAAATAATAAAACAACTACTGCGCTATTAACTGCGTTGCCATAGACACGCAGATCTCTTCAGCCGAGATCTAGTGTAACTGTCGTTATGCTTCTTAAATCTTCGGAGTGGTTGGCTGTTAGATTCACTGTTCAAGAAAGATCTCCAGGTGCGCTGGTGCCTTCGTGAGCTGAGAACTAGGCTACGTATCATTCACGTGCCCAAAACAGTGACGTGCCACCGCTGACCTCTTTGGTTGGCCTCGTCTTTGACTTTGGTTGACCGCGGCCTCTAAGGGATGATTTGTCCAGTTCGAAGGGACACGATCCATGTACATGCCATCTGGAGCTTGCCCATGTAGCCCGTTCCTTCAGAGGAAACCTGGAGCACAGCTTTTAACAAAATAGCTGCGGAATCATGTGCTGGCTGCGGAAACTGACAAGTTTCCGCAGCTGCATGAACAAAAAACTAAACCAAACAACAGACATCAGTATAGTCAAAAAACCATATAAACAATCCTTTGTAGACTATAATGCAATGATTTAACCACTGTATGAGTGAAGTGAGTGGAGAATGAGGTTTAAGAGGGTGTGTAGGAAGGTGCAAGTTTGAGGCTCAACAAGGATCTAGCCTTCCTAATGCTTAGAGAGGGCTCTCTCTTTATGATTTAACTTTGTTTAGTTAATTGATTTTAGACTAGTTGTTTAAGTTATGGATAGAGGGATGTCTTACCATTGGGCTATGGGGTCAAATGTCAAGAAAACAAAACTGTATCAAGTTCTAAAGATAGTGTTTATAGGGAAAGGTAGCTGAGTAAATTCAGATCTTCTAGGCTAGATGGTGAAGTGGTTTTCAATCAGGGTCAAGGAGCAATTAAGGTTTCCTCAAACTGGATAATGAAGGAAATGGTAGGGGCCAATCGAAACTAGGGAGCAATGAAGGATTCCCTAATCTGGATATCAAAAGAAAACATTAAATAATTAATTGTTCAAGACAGAGTGTACTTAAACAAATTATGTAATAAATTTCCAGCTAAATCATTCAATTTAGATAACATGCAAGTTTGTACAATTTGACAAAAAGAAAATACTTCACTGAAGTCTCTCAACACATGAATCTTGTAATGCAATCTTTATTACTCAGTCTAGTTTCCTAAATTGAAAAATTAGTACAATGAACCCTCAGGTTACATATCAATGAAATGTCTAGTAATCCATGCTCTATACTTCTAATTATGAAGTATTTATAAAAAATATTATTACAAAATATCCCAAATTATTTTGGGAATTAATCTAGGAAAAAAAATATTTTCATGCAAGAAGATAGAGACAGATATTCAACTGCTGCAATCTGTCCCTGTTTATTAGGCTTGTTGTTAGATCTTTTGCAGCCTTTTCTCATTTACTATTTGTCTTCCATGCTGGCTATCTTTTTACTTTGCCTTTTAACTAATACTCTTTCATCTAATACTCTTTGACTGAGTTGACATGATACTTTTCTTTTACTGCTCTATATTTACTTTTATCTTGCATTTTTACAATAAGTCATTTAATTTTTTCCATGTCTCTTTGTCTGGTAATTTGATATTTACCATTCTTCTATAGACTTCATATGCTTCTGTGTACTTTCCAAAGGTGGGCTTGCTCACAAAAAGGTGTTTTACCTCATGCTGGAGGTAAAATAGGTTCTCAAAAGCCTGGTATAGAACCTTTCCTGTAGGCATCCCATTCATAGAGGAATTATTGGCTTGATCTCTTGCCACCTCTTTGACTTTCCTGTTATAGTCTTCTTATGGAATTAATCTGTCATTTATTACCAAGGGATTTGGCTGACCTTTCTACCTTAAAGCATCAAACTTAATCATGAACCTGCCTATAGCCAGCTCCATGGTTTGGTATTTGTCCTTAAGGTTCTTCATTAAGTTCCTCTTGGTGAGCACTTTATTCACCTCTAGTATAGTGCTAGTGTAGAAAATCTATGATATGTTAACCCGATAATGCAATATAAATCAAAGTAGAATACTATAACCTACTTATACTATCAATTTGCGGAAGCTTAAAGATTGAGCTGAACAATATAACTAGAAGAAGAATAATCAATGGAACAATACACATGAAAATACTTTCGGGAAAGCCTTAGCTAAAAACCCCACACTATCGTATTATCATACATGGTGGAAATACATAGGAATTATACAAAGCCTTAGCTCTCACAGCTAGCCAACTCTTAGTACAATCCTCACAGATGCTCATAGGAAATATTGGCTTCTCTCTAACCTTCTTCTCTACCCTCCAACCTCCTATTTCCTTGTGTTGTTCCTTGTGGATGCTTAGCCTATTACCAAGTGGAAAACCAAGCCTCCAAAACTACGCAATCCTCAAGGATGAATCCTTGACTTCATGCATGAGTTTTCTCCATGAGAAAACACATGCAACTGATAGTACAATATCCTTGAACATTAATTTGAATTGGGTCCTTCTCAGAATAGATATGCCTGAGTTTCTGATGAGGGAATCTTTAGTTAGATGGAGTATCACTAGTTGAGTGCATTAATGCATCAACTGACTATTAACTCACTATTAGTTCCTCAAACATTTTGGAACTAATTTAACTGAAATTAACTCAGTAAACTGAGTTAACTAATTAAAACTCAAATATAACTCAATCTTATCTCCTTAATTTAAGGGATAACTCTTGAATGACTTCAAAAAGATTTCTAACTTGAATTTCTTCAACTAATTAATTTAAAATAAATTAATTAATTATTTCCAAGTAGTTGTTAAGACTAAATTTGATTTGAATAAACAATTTAATTCAAGGACATATTAAATTGGAATATTCTTGTTGCCATATTTCAACACTCCCTCTCAACAAGAAAGGGATTATCTGCCACCTCGATCCTGTCTCTATGGAACTCAAATTTACACTTTGACAATGCCTTTGTCAAATTCAACATCTTGCTCCTCTGTTGAAATATAATGTAGTAACATGATCCTCCTCGCTACACAGTCTTTGAGATGATGATACTGGATGTCGATGTGCTTGGACCTATCATGAAATACTGGATTCTCAAAGAGTTTGATACAACTCTAATTATCACAATAGATCACGGCTGGATCCATCCTCTAATCAAACAAACCAACCAGGATTTTCCGCATCCAAATGGCCTCACATGCTACCTGACTTGCAGCCATGTATTTTGCCCTGTCGAGCTGAGTGCAACCAACCTGTGTTTCCTATTGTACCAAGAAACTGCCGCTAACCCAAGGTTGAAAATCCCTCCTAATGTGCTCTTTCAATCTGATGGACTCCCTGCCCAATCTGCATCAGTGAAGCCCTGTAGCTTCACTCCCTCTGTCTGTCTGTACCATAATCCATACTGAGATGTGCCTCTGAGGTATCTCAATACATGCTTTTCCACCTTCCAAAACATCTTGGTAGGCTAAACCATCCCTTGACTCAACTAGTTCATCGCATAGCACAAATCTGGTCATGTGTTCATTAAGTACAATAGTGAACCCACAAGCTGCATGTACACAGTAGCCTCTACCACTTCTCTTGAAGTAGCAACCTCATTCCTCCAGTTACCTGCTAGAGTCTACATGGCCTTGCACTTCTCCATGTGGAATCTCCTGAGTATCTCATTGGCATACTTTCCCTGAGACACAAACAACTCCCCATCCTTCTGCCACACTTCCATGCCAAGGAAGTAATGCATGAGACCCATTTCTTTCATCTTGAATTCTCTTGCAAGGTCCTCCTTGCAAGACACGATCAACTGATCATCACCAGTCAATATGATATCATCAACATAAAGTATGATGATCAACAACTTACCTTTCACCACGATGTGGTACAGGTTCGCATCCGCTTCACTCTTTGTGAAGCCCAACTCGGTGAATTAGTTGTATATCTTGGTGTACCAAGCACGAGGTGCTTTCTTCAGCTCGTACAATGGTCTCTTGAGTCGACACACCTGTGACTCATGATTGAAGGTCTCAAAACCTTCCAGTTGCTCTATGTACACCTCTTCCTTAATCTGGCCATTGTGGAATGCAGTCTTCACATCCATCTGATGGATATTTCAACCCATGTATGTTGATAGTGGCAACATAGATATGATAGATGAGTACCTTGCGACAAGAGAAAAATCCTCATCATAGTTAATCCCCTCAACCTATGAAAATCCACAGGCAACAAATCTCACCTTATGCTTCTCCACACTACCATCAACAACTTTATTTACCTTGTAAAGCCAATGGGAACTCAAAACTAACTTGTTCTCCAATCTCAGAACCATGTCACAAACACTGTTACGAACTATGGAGTCATACTCCTCCACCATAGCATCAACCCAAATCGGCTGCTGCAGTGCTTCCTTAAAGGAAGATGGCTCAATCTCAACACATTCCCCAGCAAGGGCCATGTATCTAGTGTACCTCTTAGGTGACCTCCTCTATCTGTGCTGAGAAGATGGTGCTCCCACATTCTCTCTCGCATCCTCCAACAATCTGTCAGCTTCTCTTGTGCAATTCTGTCCATCTCTGGAAGACTCTGCTTGAGTGGATGTCTCTAATCCTGGAACCTTTGCATGCGACTGCTCCACATCAATCTGAGACTCCTCCTCCTTAGGAACCAACAGTTCCTCCACAACCTGTAGTTGGAGCTCCCTCTCAAGGGCAACTTGCATGGCCTTCTGCTCATCAAACTTGAGATCTCTATGAACCACTGTCCTCCGACTGGTAGGCAAGTACACCCTATAGTTGTGAGGTGTATCAGTGTACCCCACAAATATCCCCAACTCTGTTGTCAGCTCAATCTTCTTCCATGCATCCTTTGTCACATGGTAATACGCCGATGAGACAAATATGTTGAAGTGACCCACATTTAGTCTCTTACCGGAGAAAGCTTCCTCTAGTGTATTCATCCCAACTATGCGATGCAGGCTTCTATTCTAAAAATAGAACACTGTGTTTCTGCCTCAGCCCACAAGTGAAGTAGTAGGCCTTGGTCATGCAGAATTGCATGTGCTGCCCCTACAATAGTTATGTTCTTCCTCTCAGCCACCCCATTCTGTTGTGGGTTATGAGGTGTTGTCAACTCTCGTTTAATTCCTTCCACTGCACATAAGTCCTTAAACTCTTGAGAGACATATTCTCCATCATTTTCACTTCTTAAGGCCTTGATCTTCTTCCCTAAATATTTCTGGACTAAAGCTTTGAACTCACAAAACTTTGTGAAAGTTTGGTCCTTCTTCTGCATGAAATAAATCCAACATTTACAAGAATAGTCATCAATGAAAATCACATAATACCTTTTCTTCCTTATGGATTCTGTCAAGAATGGTCCACACAAATTAGTATGAACTCACTCTAAGATAGCCTCTGATCAACTGTCTCGATCATGAAAGGAAGACCTTGTGTACTTTCCCAAGGTACAACCTTTGCATGTGTCAACTTGCTTGAATTTAACTTTGGGAAGTCTTGTAGATATCTACTGCATTATCTTCAAAGCCCCATGATGCAAATGGCCTAGCTGCCTGTGCCACAACTCGCCAATGTCTTGGCTTTAAACCAATTCTAATTCTGTACTCAGTGCTACACAATCATATACCTCTATTTTATAGAGATTATTCACCTGAATCCCTATCCTCTTGGTCTGACCTGTGGCTATGTGTCTTAGGAACACCTTTCCTTTACTGAAGACAACATCGTAGCCTTTTTCCTCCAACATCGCAATCAATACCAAGTTCTTCTTTAGTCTAGGCATATACATCACATCTGTGAAGGTGACAGGAGCTCCATGCTCCCTCTAAAAAGCAACCATGCCCACACCTGAAACACTATACCTTCTGTTGTCACCCATCTCTATGCGCATCTTGAGGTCTTTCTCCTCCAAGGCACTGAATAAATTTTTATCACTGGCCATGTGGAATGAGGCTCCACTGTCAAGATACTAGACACAACCCATCATCGATGACACCATGCATGCAATGAGGGTAAATTCCATTTCGAACTGAGAGGCTAATGCCTCACCTTCCGATCCTTCTGAGGATCCCTTCTTGGACTTCTTCAATGGGAAGTTAGTCTCATAATGTCCAATATTGTGATAATTAAAGAATCTTACTTTAGACATGTCACCCTTCTTCCCTCCATGAGAAGAATCCTATTTGAAATGGGAAGCTTTTCCCTTCCCTTTGCTTGCCTTACTTGTTAAGGCAAAATTTTCTTCATCATCATTCTTGGATGAAGAACCATCTTGTGTGCTCCTCCTGATCTCCTTCTGCATAAGATCTGACCACAGTCATTCCCAATTCAACAATTTCTCCCTTCCATTCATAGAGGCCTGGTAGCTATTACAACTCTTTGGAAGGCCAAGGAGAGAAACGCTTGCCATATCATCATCGGCAGTAGTTATTCTCACACTGGCAAGCTCATCTCTGCAAGTGGTGAGATTGTTCAGATATGTGGAAATAGTATCGCCCTTCTCCATATTGATTCTTCAAAGCTTATCCTTGAGCACCAATTCCCTCTGGTTGTTGTTGTTCTGGTAGACGTCCTTCAATGTCTTCCACATTGAAAATGGAGTATCCTTCCCGTGGAGACTCGAGACAATATGGTCTCGAACTCCCTCAAGGATGATCTGTCTTGCCTTCGCCACACACTTCTTCCATTTAGCCAACTCTTGTGCATTATTTGAAGCTGGCTTTGGGATTTATTGATCAATGAATTTCTTCAAGCCATTGTCTTCTAATATAGCCTCCATTCTATCTTTCCATGTTTTTTAATTTGAGCTACCTTCTAAGGCATACTTGAGTCTCAAGCCATAGAACACCATTGGCCAAACTTGAAGTATAATATGAATTCGATTTGCACCTGCAATCCTGAACTTCAAACTTTGAATTCTCTTCTCAGTATATTGTTCATAGCTCTGATACCATGTACAAAATATATGATAGGTTAACTTGATATTGCAATATAAATCAAAGCAGAATACTATAACCTACTTCTACTATCAATTTGTGGAAGCTTAAACATTGAGATGAACAATATAACCAGAAGAAGAAGAATCAATGGCACACTACACATGAAAATACTTTGGGGAAAGCCTCAGCTAAAAACCCCACACTATTGTATTATCATACATGGTGGAAATACATAGGAATTATACAAAGCCTTAGCTCTCACAGATAGGCAGCTCTCAGTACAATCCTCACAGATGCTCACAGGAAATCTTGGCTTCTATCCATCCTTCCTCTCTATCCTCCAAGCTCCTATTTCCTTGGATTGTTCCTTGTGGATGATTAGCCTACTACCAAATGCAAAACCAAGCCTCCAAAACTGTGCAATCCTCAAGGATGAATCCTTGACTACATGCATGAGTTTTCTCGATGAGAAAACACTTGCAACTAATAGTACATTGTCCTTGAACATTAATATCGACTGGGTATTTCTCAGAATAGACATGCATGATTTTCTGATGAGGTAATCTTTAGGTAGCTAGAGTAGCACTAGTTGAGTGCATTAATTCATCAACTGACTATTAACTCACCATTAGTTCCTCAAACAATTTGGAACTAATTTAACTAGATTTAACTCAGTAAACTGAGTTAACTAATTACAACTCAAATATAACTCAATCTTATCTTTGTAATTTAAGGGATAACTCTTGCATGACTTCAGAAAGACTTCAAACTTGAATTTCTCCAACTAATTAATTTAAAATAAATAAATTGATTATTTCCAAGTAGTTGCTAATACTAAATTCAATTTTAATTCATAATTTAATTCAAGAAAAAATTAATTTGGAATATTCTTGTTGGAATATTTCAATAGTTAGTCCTGTTAGCTATGTCCAACTCCTACAATTCATATTTATTTCTAGAGCTAAGGAATTGGATTATTCTAATGGCTTCTTCTGCCATGTCTCCACGTTCGGCCTTAACTCTTTGAATTGCTTCAGTAGCCTCTTTGACTAAATCATTTTGTTCAAAGATGACTTGTATAGATGGCCAAATATCATTGACAGAGTTAATGATATTGGCACATAACTGTTCTTTAGCTTGGGCAAGTGGCTCCTTTAATATTAATTCTTTTTCTAAGTTCTTCATCCTCTCAGTCAACCTAGTTGACTTTTGAACTTCATTTTTGTGCATAATCTGAGATAATTTCTTCTCATACTCTAGAATCCTTATCTGTTCTTTGAGTCTATTTATTTTAGTGGTCTGAATGGACATGTCCTCCATGGCTTTGACTAGTTTACTTTCCTCATCACATGGCTGAGCTGCTGATGTCATTGAACCTGTTGCTGATGTAGATTTTGTTGTAGTTGGAAGTGCTATAGATAGTGGAGTTGTGGGGGCCAATGAAGCTGCCAAAGTTGATGGAATTGTTGTAGCGACTGTAGGGATAGTAGTGGTAGTGGCTGTCTCAAGGCTGACCTGTTTCAATTGTATTAAACTGTCCAATTCCTTCTCCATTTCTTTCAATTGATCATTTAATTGGAGAATGAGATCCATCATTTCCTCCTGCTGGGTTTGACTCTCAAGGACCTCCTTTGTCCATGGATGCTCTGAATGAGGCAGCTTCAATTATTTCTTTAAAGCAGCAATATCCTCATTTTTCTTCTTTATAAATTTCTCTACAACCTTGACATCATTGGGATTATATCCAAGCTTGATCACCAAGTCTTCCAGTAACTTGATTATGTTATCCTTTACATGTGAGGATTCCTTTTCTAGTTTAAGATGTGTTGTGATGTTATCCAGTGAGGTTTGAATTTTGTGCACAATCCTTGCTTTATTTGTCATTGTGGAGTAAATCATCTCACCTTCCTATTTATGGAACTCAATTTGGTCAATAAGATGAACATCCTTAGCCAAAAATTCAAAATCTATTTTCCTGTAGTCTACTAATGATCTGGGCTACTGGACTATAGGTTGCATGAATGTCATTTGCATTTTACCTGTTTTAATGTCAAAGGCTGAGATTAATCTATTTTGATTTGCAAGTTTTTTTTTGGATTATTGGGCATAAGTCTCAGCTTTTAATGCCTCAATCCTCAACTTAATTTCCTTGTAATTCTCTTTTATATCTTTCCATTTATCCACAGGCTTGTTGGATCAAGAGACTTCAATGCTAAGTTGTTTTTCAATAAGTTGAGTGTTTGAAGTAGAAGGTTGGTGAGTTTCCTTTTAAACTACTGTGATTTTACTCCTTCCAACCATTCTGTCAATGTCAGTGATTTCCACTGCCTTAATGGTGTCTCCTTGCTTAGTTATAGGATTAATATTAGGCCTCTTCTTGTAACTGATCTCAAACCTATCATCTGTAATTTCCATCCCAAAGCTAGAACCTTCTTCCCTGGTTCTTTTCACATTTCTGTGCTCATTTGTTGGAGTGTGTAGAATGGGAGTAATAATCATCTGTTCTTGTAGGGCTAGAACCTGTAGAAAGGAACTACTATCAATCTTCTTTTCCACATCTATTAAAGCATCCTCCACATATATTAAATTATTCTCCAACCATTCTAACTCGTTGGCATATCTTTCAATGTTTGTCTCAGGGTCGTGTATGAAAGGAGTTAGCTTGAATTTGAGCCTTAGTTTATTTATGACTCCATTAGGGTCATATTGTGACATGAGACTACTTTTGAAGTTCATCTGCTCTAATATTTTGTCCATCTCTTTGCAGGCTTCCCTATTATTACAAATAAAATGGCCCAATTGGTTTTTGATTTTAAACCAGGTCTTCTTCCTAGCTAACAGGAAATTAACCTCATCATAGTTTATAATTCTTCTTAAATACTCTAATGAAAATATCCTCATGGGGAGGTATTTGGGTAGCTTGTAGGTAGTTAGTTGGCATCCATATATATTGATTTTTGTGTGGTCCTGGTATAGATACTAGTCTTCCACTCTATTGTTCGTAGCCAACTATAAAACTCTCTTAATCTCCTCATTTCCCCTGGGCTGATAGCTACTGGTTAGCATGTTTATAATTGGATGAACAAAAGAATCAATGAACTCCTTATAAGAAAAAACAATGGAATATCTTTGGATTAATGGTGTCCAATAGATGACAGATCGTGGATTTCCCTTGGTGTCTAACTTTTGGATGCTGACTGGAAACTTGTATGACTAAAAGTATAAGAACATGTGAAACAATACTGATGAATATTTGAAAACTCTTTCATTTGGTAATCTGATAAACTGTTCATGGATTATGTCTAATATGAACTGAGAAAAGTTGTAAACTGTAGCAAGAGACTTGCCTAGGCAAAATGTAGAGAGGAAAGCAAGGACAACCTCATCCACAAGTTCATCTGTGGTCTACCTTAGAATGCAAGAGAGCAAGGTAATAATTTGTCTACCACTCTCAGAGAAAATGGTGGCAACATATGGAGGACTATCTGCTGGAGTATGAGACTCGTTAATGATGAAAGCTTTAAAGACCTGAGCTTTATTGGGAAGGTCTAGCTTGGTTTAGAGTTCAAGTAATCCTTCAATGGAAAGTGGGGTCTCATATGGGCCTGGCTGGATATACAACATTTGATTTATTTATTTTGCAGTAATGGTGAATAGAACCTGTTGGTTAGGGGAAACTATGTCTCTTTGACTGGGGATAGAGAAAGCTTAGCAGAAGTGGACGATCTCTAGGAATAGGTGCACATGTGGGAACAAGTACTTGGGAAAATTTGACTCCCATAGGTGAATGTCATCATTCTAGTTTGAAAACTTGTCTTTAATCCAGTAGTGGAGTTTCAATAGGTGGCTAGGGGAAGCAGTATATTTAATTTGAAACACTCTGTCAACCAATGGGAGGTGGTAAATATCTAGGTGAGGGGTTTGCAGAGGTCTTACATCCAGAGAGCTTTGGGAAGCCATAATTTGGTTTGTTTAATGCAATTACTCTTTCTGTGGCTTTAGGAGTAAGGTCAAAAGGTCTGGAATAATGGGGAGGGTAATTACAGTGTGTAGAACAGGGTTTTTGGATGCACAGTAAGACTTTATTGAGTTTAATATTTACTGTGCATATATTAAATCACAGGGTTGTTCTGGTTCTTTCAAGAATGTTGGGTTGTGTTATATTCTTTCCACGACTAACCTACGTAGTGAACTGGGGGGTTAGAGGGGAGCGGGTAGCCCCCTCTACGGGGTCTGAGGCAGTGCCCGAGGAATAAAAAAATTGGACCCTATATTAGGTTGGGTGAACCTACCTATGGTTTTTGGTTCATGGTTTTGGACGCGATGGTTTTCGGTCCATGGTATTGGATGCTTCAGCATGTATAAATATGTATTTTAACATTGAAAGGAACATAACGAAAAAATCAAGCTGGTAGTCTCAGTTATGGGATCCAGGGGAAAATCTCTGTGCGTATGTGTTTTATGTGTTATGCTCTCACATTGTTTATTTTCTTTGTTTTAGAATTCGTATGTAGGTAATTTCTGTACATGGTTAAAACCTACATTTGGTATCAGAGTTGTTTTGGCTTCAAGGGGTTGCCTTTATTGCTGAGGGGTTTCACTCAGGCCTGTGGTAGACCCTATTCAGTGGGAGATCTGCGAGATCGATTTTGGTGGTGAAAGAAGATGGCGAGCAGCGGAAAGATAGAGACTGAGAAGTTTAATGGTCAGAGTTTTGAGTTTCGGAAACTCAAGATGGAGGATCTATTGGTGGATAAAGATCCACGGATCGCGGTAGATTCGGGTACTAAATCAATGGGAGTGATCGATGAAGAATGGAAGAAGTTGGATCAGAAGGCAAAGAGAACAATATGATTGTGTGTCTCAGATTTAGTATTGCTGAATGTATCAGGGGAAGCTATGGCGAAGGCTCTGTGGGACAAGTTAGGGACTTTGTACCAATCTAAGTCTCTAGTGAATAAACCTTTCCTACAGAAAAAATTTGTATAACCTGAGGATGAAAGATGGAGACTCAGTGACAGAGCATCTGAATGCATTTAATATTGTGGTAAGTCAATTATCATCTGTTGATATTAAAATTTCAGATGAAGATAAGTGCATCAGTTTGTTCTGTTCTCTACCAGATTCATGGGATAGTCTCATTATTGCGATAGGTAGCAATGCAACTGCTTTGCAGTTTGATGAAATAGTCTCAGCCTTGCTGACAGAGGAGATGAGATGAAAAAATATGGACAACTAGAATGGTGATGCCTTGTTTGTACGAGGATGGTCCCAGAACAAAAACAAAAATAAGTCATCGAGTGGGAGATCTAAATCTCCAGGAAAACCTATAAAGGTGGTGCGCTGGAAATGTGGAAAGGAAGGGCACTTTAGAAGGGATTGTAAATCTAAAGCTCCTGATAAAGGAAAGGGATCTGATGATGCTCCTTCTGCAGAGGCGAAAACCACCTCAGACGAAGGTGGGGATGTGTACTTTTCTTCTTCAAGTACACATGTAGATCATGAGGCATGGTTAATTGACTCAGGTGCATCCTTTCACTTCACTCCCCATAGAGAGTGGTTCTACGAGTATGACAAATACGATGGCAGTGATGTCTTCTTAGGAGATGATAGGAAGGCTAGAATCATTGGTCGCATAAAAGTAAAGTTGAATTTGCAAGGTGGAAGGGTTAGAAACCTTCCAGGTGTTTTGCATATTCCTGCATTGGCTAGAAATCTGATTTTTGTAAGCAAGTTGGATGATGCAGGTGTAAAGACAGTGTTCGAGAAGGATACCTGCAATATGGTTCAAGGAGCACTAGTATTGATGCCGGGAGTTCATATTGGAACTCTGTACAAGCTGCAAGGTAGCACTGTTGTTGACGAGTGTAATAGTTCTATGGTTCCTGAAAATGGAGCAGAAAATCTAGTGGTCTCTGGAGAGAAGACCATGCTGTGGCATCAAAGGCTTGGACATATCGGAGAGAAGGACCTTCGAATACTTCATGGTAAAGGTATGGTAGAAGGTATGAGTAATAGCTCTCTGGATTTTGAATTCTATGAAAACTGTGTATATGGGAAGTAGAATCTGGTGAGTTTCCCCTCTAGTGGTGAGAGGATGAAACATATATTAGAGCTTGTGCACAGTGATGTGTTTGGACCTGTGAAAGTTCCATCACTGGGTAAGTCTGTGTACTATGTACCATTTATAGATGACTTCTCAAGGAATACATGGATATATTTCCTTAAGAAGAAATCTGAAGTCTTTGACAGGTTTAAATAATTTAAGGCTATGGTGGGAAATCAGACATAGAAGAAGATAAAGGTGCTGAGGACAGATAATGGTGGAGAATTTTGCAGTAAGGAATTTGAAGAATTCTGTAAGAAATGTGGTATAGCACGGCAGAAGACTACTCCATATACACCTCAGCAAAATGGAGTCGTAGAAAGAATGAACAAGACGTTGA
>APFE030340764.1:473061-521028 GCA_000404065.3 Pinus taeda
ATATTAGGTTGGGCGAACCTACCTATGGTTTTCGGTCCATGGTATTGGATGCTTTGGCATGTATAAATATGTATTGTAACATTGAAAGGAACATAATGAAAAAATCAAGCTAGTAGTCCCAATTTTGGGATCTAAGGGAAAATCTCTGTGCATATGTGTTTTATGTGTTATGCTCTCACCTCTCACATTGTTTATTTTCTTTGTTTTAGAATTCGTATGCAGGTAATTTCTGTACAGGGTTAAAACCTACAAACAATACCTGGAAATTTGACAATTTGGTGCACAAACGGGGTTATGTGGTGGTAGCAGAGGCTTCTAAGGCTTCAATTGTCAATTTGTTGCTTCAATTTGGTGTTTGCAGCATCTTTGGGTGGAAAAAGGTGGCGAAATTGGTCATGCAGAGGTTCAGGGTGTTAGAATTTGTTAATAAAGCTTTGCAACGAAAATGAGCGAAAAGAGAAAAATTGGGCTTTTTCAGCCTTTTAACCAACAACAGTTAGCTTTTGGCGTGAGAATTGGCGAATGAACAGTGGGTAGTTTTGGTTTAGGCGGAGAGGTGGTTTTAGGCCATATTGCACCGCTTTTGGATGGAGGGCAGTATTTTTCATGAGAACGCAATATAAATTGGTGCTGCCACATAGCCAAACAGTGCTCGAGAAAAACTGTGAATCTCGTGTGCTCTCGAACTATTAACTGTCAGACGATGAATCTACACATTATGGTAGATCTGGGGGTGGGAGATTGGAGGGATATTGCACAGAAAAGTTGCATGGATGGAGTTGGGATGTGGTTGGTGAGGCCCGGGATTTAATTACAACGAAACGTGATTAATTTGGAAAGTAATCACAGGATTTTCATATAAGTAATGGGTTAATTAAAGGTGGGGACCATGGGTTTATGGCATAGTTTTTAACTATACACCAAGGTTTGGTAAGTTAAAAGGGGGTCGAGGAATTATAACGTGGGGAATTATAAAGCAGGACTTTAGGAAACTACTTAGGGTAAAGGGGTTTTAGTGGGTTTTTAAGGGGAAAAGGGGAAATTAATAAGGGGGAATGTATTATTTGTGATGGGAATAGGTTTCACACTAGGGAAAGGGGTATTGGGAAGTGGGGATGATTTTTTAAGGGTAATGTCTAGGGAAATGTGTGAAACAAAGGGATAAAAGGTCAAGATGAAGGGAAAGGGTTTTTACAAGTAATGAAGGGACAATGAGGGGAAATTAGTAAATAACTATGTAGGGGTCTAGGGATAATCAGGGAAAATTAGTAAATAAGCTTTAGTGAATGTCCTTTCTCTTTCACTATTCCTCCTGCACATAAGAAATAGGATTAAGCATGATGAAAGTTCTTTTGAATTAGCAACCTTGTGTACTTGAAAAAATTCTTCTACCTACCCTTTATTTACCCTAGCATTTTCTCTTCATTCATTGGGTGCATTTGAGCTTGCTGACCCTTCATTTCTTTTTCTTTTGAAGAAAACTATCTAATTCTAACCGTATAACTTCCAATGGCTCAGATTAAACTGATGAGCACATTATTATTCTCCACCTAACTACTGATCTGGAAAGATTAAACAGTTTGGCTAGATCCTTATTCTTTATCTATCGCATGAAATTTAAAGCATGAATGAATTAAGATTAAACTATTTGACCATCATGCATTGTGGCATTTTTGACAAGCTGCACACAATATTATTTTGGAAAGTAAAGTAAAAGTAGTGGCATTTGAATTTTCACACTTTCATGATCTATTCTTATCTCTTTTTGGGCTTCATGTTTTTTACCTTTTTTATTTTTTTCTTTCTTTTTGTCCTTTGATTATTCTTTTATGACATACCCTCTTTACATATTTTAATTTTAATATGGGAAAACATTTTGCAAAAAGAAAAAGTATGTACAATATTACAATACTAACCATAACCAATTCAAAATTATGAATCCTATTATTATAGGACCCTAACAGTGGCTCCACATGGAGATGGAATTTCCTGGTGAAATGTCAAGAACTTTAAGATCAGTAGCCTTTGAAACTTTGACTTTGGTTACCTTGTAACTGCTCCTTTGTGATCCGCTTTATTCATACATATGATGGTACACCTCTCGAAGCTCAGAGCCTTCTCGTCGGGCTTTGACCTCAAAATATTACCATACAATCCAATCTAAACTTTGCAACGTTATATACAATGAGAAAAGTAAAATTACATATTGTTAATATGTGGATAAGTAATGCTTCAACATTCTACCATTGACCGGTCCTCATGGTAGATCTGTTCGATCTAACTGTCTCAAGAAAAATGAATTGTTACCTCTATAACCATAAATGATAAAAGGGCCTTGCCATAGGAAATAAAATTTAACATGTTTACCCTTCTCTTCTCTTCTAGAATCCCATTTGAGCCCTTTGTCACCTATGTAAAAATCATCAACATTCATTTTCTTGTCAAAAATATTTTGAATTTTATCCTGGATCACTTGTGATTTGACATAGGCTTCTTCTCTGGTTTGTTGCAAATGTATTGTTTAATTTATCCTCCTTTGGATATCATTTGGTTATATTTGCAACTCTTGAATCATTTTCATCATTGTTAATCCTAAAGAGGATGGAAAGATAGCATCCATTACATATAGTAGCTGATAAGGAGATGTACCAATGGATCTTTTGGTAGTTTGTATATCTGCCCATAAGGCATTAACCAAGTTTTTGTTCCAGGTCTTCTTATTGTCTTCTAGCAGTTTCTTGATGATATTAACAAGGATTTTGTTTGAGGATTCTGCAAGTCCATTACCTTGAGGGTAATACATAGTGGAATGGCCAACGGTAATGTGATATTTGTTACAAAAGTCTACCATTTTCTTGAATTTGAAAGCAGCTGCATTATCAGTAATGAGATTTTGTGGGCATCCAAACCTAGAAACAATGTTGTTCTCAAGGAATGAAATGAGGATGAGTCTGTGGCTTGTTTAGAAAGGATGGCTTCTATCCATTTACTAAAGTAATTACTGGCTGTCAAAATCCATTTATGTTGGGCTGAAGAGGATGGGTGAATTACCCAATGAAGTCTAAACCCCATTGTTGAAAAACCATTTCTATGGAGATGGGTTTGAGAGGTAATGGTAAGAGCTTCCTTTTGCCCTCAAATATTTGGCACTTGTGACAGGAGGTCACATATTTTTGACATCTACAAAAAGTGTGGGCCAGTAAAAACCTTCCCTTAAAATCTTATCAGTAGTTGTTTTCCAGTATAGGTGTCCTCCACAATCTCCTGCATGAAATTCTTTCATAACTTTGTCAGCTTCATCTTTTAATAAATAGTTCAATAAAATTCCACCATTATCTTTCCAAAATAAAGCATTGTCTATGATACAATATTTCATTGATTTCATTTTCAAAAATCTACCTTTAGTTCTAGATAAACTAGGAGGAGCTTGTAGATTTAGTAAAACAAATATGATATCTGCATACCAAGGTGAATCTATGAAAGGTTAATTGATCTGTGGAGTTGCCATCTCTTCCTGATCATCCAGGGCACCAATGAAATTTATATCTAAGGCCCGACAATTTGATTCAACCATGAGTTTAGCTAAACCTTGGCCTTTGATAAGTTTTGTAGGCTTTATTTCTATGTCATATTCCAAAATGGTGGAAATCCATTTGCATCTCTTTCCTTCAGGCCCATTATATGTTAAGATATCCTTTACTACTAAATTTGGAACATATGCAATGATGTGTGAGTATAAGATGTACAGTCTAAAATCTTTAATAGCTTTCACTAAAGCAAGTGCTTTTTTTTCCATTATGTTGTACTTTAGTGTAGCATCTCTCAAAGATTTGCTGAAAAATGCAATAGGCTTCTCATAACCTTGATCATTCTTTTGCAACAAGACTGATGCAATAGTATGTTCTGAAGCAAAATAGAAAATTATAAAATCTTTTTTGAAATCAGGACTTATGAGAACTGATGTTTTAGTCAGGGCTTCTTTGATTGCCTCAAAAGACTGTTTAGCCTCTACTGTCCACTTAAGTGCTAAATCTTTCTTTAACGTGTTATTTAATTCTCTAAGTAATTTTGCCAAGTTAGAAATGAATCTCCTAAGAAAATTTATTTTTCCTAAGAATGATTGTAATTCTTTGATGTTTCTAGGATGAGTGATGTTTAGGATTGCCTCTATTCTAGCTAGATCTATTCTAATTCCTTATTTTGATATTATTTGGCCCAAGAGTTTACCTTATTCTACACCAAAGAGTCTTTTTGGGATTTAAGGAAATACCAACTTTCTACATTTAATGAAAACTCTTCTTAGGTGATCTAGATGTCCATTATCTGATTTGCAAAACATTGTGATGTCATCTTGGTAAACAACTAGAAATTCATGGATTTCTTTTGCAAAAGCTATGTCCGTTGCTCTTTGGAATGTTGCTCCAGCATTCATCAATCCGAAAGGCATCTTTAAATACATGAAAGTACCCCAGGGAGTGGTAAATGCAGTTTTTGCTTGATCCTTTGGTTGAACTAAGATTTGGTTGTATCCAAAGAATCCATCAAGCAATGAAATTCTAGATGAGCCTACTACCCTCTGGAGAATGTGGTCCATTTTAGGGAGAGGATAGTTATATTTTAATGGCACTTTGTTCAAGTTCCTGAAATCAACACAAAGTCTAATTTCTCATGTTTTCTTTCTAGTAGCGACTAAATTAGAGACCCAATCTGAATATCTAATTGGTGCTATGATTTGTGCATCATACATCCTTTTAACTTCTTTTTCAATTAATGGCATAGGAATTGGATTAATTCTCCTAAGCTTTTGTTTAAAGGGTCTCTGATTTTTTTTTATGGGTATCTTATGTTGAATAATGTTGGTATCATAATACTTAAGGTCTTCATAACTCTAGGCAAAGACATCTTGAAACTCTTTGAATAGACTTATGTATTTCATGTTTTCATCTGGAGGTAATGCTTTGGATATTTGATAAGCTTGGGGTTTTCTTCTGTTCCTATGTTACATTCTTCTATGTCTACTCTTAAAGGCTCCATTTTTGGTTTTCTAGCTACATCATTTTAATCAAATAAATCTTCTAATGGGACTAATCCTTTAGGCAAAAGGTTATTTTTAAGGTTTAAAATCTCAAAATCATCATTGATTATTTCTTCTATGTCTACTTTTTCTAAGTTATCTATTTCTAATTTAGTGAATTTAGTGGGTTTATCTACATCTAAAGCATTTATATCTATCTCACTATTTATGATGTTATATACTGTACAATCAGTATCTATCTTACAGTTTTGAATCTCTCCCTCAACATTCATGAAATCATAGATTTGAGAATCTTGTGAAAAAATCTTCCAATATTTGAGATTATCAAGTATAATAGGTCTGTGTCTTACTTCTGCAATGTATTGGTGGTTGGGAGGAAAAGGTAATTTGCAAGTCCTAGCAAAAGTAGCTAAATTGTGAGCTTGCATGTTCTATTTCCTAGGAATAGCAGCAAAATCAGTTTCAACAAGGTCCTTAATCAGATCTAGAACAATTTCTCTGTATTGACTAAGTCTGTGATTATTCACAAAGTATTCTCCTTTAATTTGTTTTATAATCAATTATGAGTCTCCTGTTATAAAATTATATATTACGGAGCAATGGAACACATAAAATATTGCAGAAATATAAACACAAAAACCACATAAAACAAGAGAGACACAGATATACGTGGTTCACCCAGTTTGGGCTACGTCCACCCTGAACAAACCAATCCTTCCTTCATATTATCCAGCAAAATGAAGAGACACAACCTACAGCAAATTCGTTGTAATATCCTTTATTTTCTCTCACAATCTCACCTCTCTGTTTCTCGCTCAGAGAATACACAACTATTAGATAGCCTCGAATACAATGCCCTCATACAAAGAGAGGGGTTGCCTTCTAGGGGAGAAAACCCTAAATTAAACATAAGTTCTACCGTTAGATCATCCACCTAATGAACGACCCAGATTGACTAGAAATTACTATACTTTTACAAGGAAATTTTACATCTATTTTTGGCTTTGGGGGCGCTACCCCCGAGCCCCCGCCAGGGGACCAGCCCCCCCGGACCCCCATGGGGGGGACAAGTCCCCCCACACCCCCCCGCGTGGAGGGGTGTACAAAATTCCTGGGGTATACATCTGGTTGAAACACAGACCTTTGAACAATCATGCTCCACACACAACATCTCCCATGATAGAAACTCTCTTGGCTCCAAGTTTTCTTACAAGCAGTCCTAAGATTAAAGCTTCATACTCTACCATGTTGTCTATGCAATTAAAGTTTAATCTAAAGGCATGACCTTCAAAATGATTGTTTTCCATGTTATGAATCCAAACTCCTACACCTACTCCTAATCTATTTACAAAGCCATGAAAATGCCATAGAGACTCATGAAATATGTTTTCATTATCAGGAGCTTTGTAGTTTTCTTCTACAGTTGTGATCTTATTTTTACCATTATCTAAATTATACAAGATTAATGCGTCCATATAAGAGTGCATGGAGTATATGGGGTAATTTTGTGGTTTTTCTAATCTACTTACCATGTATTTCATCAATTTTTCTCTGTAAAGTTTTCTTTGCTGACCAAATATAAAGATGGTAGCATATGACATGTCTAACTATAAAGATCCCTGCAATTTTGCTCCCCATGAGTGAGAGAATAACATTACATACTTGGGTGGGATTTCTGCAACTACTATGTCCATAATAATACACTTTTTTGGGCACTGTGCTAAAGTCACACACAAATATTTGATTAGTCCAAGGCATTTGACTTGGCTAGAATCAAAGGAAAATAGGTCCTTATAGGGTCTGGTGATATCTAAGTTTAACCTTTCCATGATTGCTTTAGGCATTAGGTTGTGGGATCCCCCTAAATCTAGCATACCATTATGTAAGATTTTATCATGAACATTTAAGCTAATGTAGAATGGAGGGATACCACCTTGTTGATGTTTGTCATTTACTTCTAGACCAAACGATAACTTAGGTTGATCATTATTAAGGTTTACAACATATTCGCCTTCACCTATGTTTAGTGTTTCAGTTATTTGTGATTTGTATGATTCATTTTTCACCAGCTCTGTCAAAGGATCTGATATTTTCAACTTGTCTATCTTAGTCTTTGTTATCACCCTAAAATTTTTGTTTCTAAACTTTGGAAAGTTTGCCTTGTTTCTAGTCATAGTCTTATACTAGGTTTTGAGTCATCTCATCTCATTAGTGTCATTCTCTTTTCCAAATAAAGTTTGACAGCCTCATTCCATGTCCTAGAAGCCTCACCATGTGTTTAGAAGTCATATCTCACATCATTTTGAAAATTTTTGAAATTATTTACAAATCATGGATTTTGAACTAGGAGTTTTCATAGTGTGCTACGAAACCAGTAAAACAACCTGTTTCAGCATAAAAGACTTTGTTTTCTGCTTTTACTAGTCAACTTCCAAAAGGGTTCCCGAGCAGCTAAGAACTCAATTTTGAAAATTGAAGAGGATTTTATTCCTAACATACTGAACTAAAAAACCCTCTTTCGGTTTCTTCAAATTCGTTATGAGGTGGGAGAAATTTATGGTTCAACTTGCGCTACGAAACTGCTGAAATCCAAGCTTTGTCTTTTGGTTTTAGCAATCTTTTTCAAGATCCGTTTCTGGTCACAGGAAAAGGTATTTTGGAAGTATGAAGGAGTTTTATCTTCATTGACTCTCCCGCTACAATAACCTATCTCACTTTCATCATAAGTGTTCTCAGTTGGGAGATACTAAGCTTTCTTTAAAACCCTAATTTCAGAGAACGCATTTTTCCTGTTTTACACGTGTTTTTCAAGGACATATTTTGGATAGATGGAGAAGTTTTTTAAACAACCAAGAGAGGTTTTTGTTCTAGACAGCATGGAATACAAAAACCTCCTTCAATTTTGTAAAATATGTCATGGATGAGAAGATAAAGGCTTTGTCCCACGTGCCAATGTTCAGGATCCTAAACCTAAAAATAGGGAAACATGTTCCCTAATTTCTAGGGTTTATCATCAACAGTAAGGTGAAAACGTGGGAGGCTTCATCAAATTCGACCTCATGAGGTTTCAGCTATCAATGAATGAATTCAACGTTTAGTTAAGGTGTTTTAGTCATAACAAGGACTTGTACTCCTGATTGTATTAGGACTCTAGGATTGTTAGTTCGTTGTCAAATGCACTTAAAGGTTTGTTTTATGGTTAGAATAGGTGTCACTCATAGAAAATTTGAATTCTCTTGATGAGGGATGATGGAATAATTATTGTAAAAGCTATATATTAAGCAAGATATGAAATTATAAAGGGTTGGAAAATTTTATAGAAAAAGACTACTTTTGTAAATGTTGTGCAGGGACTGATATATACAGAAGCAGTTAGACTTTTTTGAAGCTAAGATTCTTAGTGTACTTCAGTGAGCTTTATATTTTATATTTGATATGTTTGACTTCCATAATCTTAATGCTTATTACTAAGAATTCATGGAGGAACATGCTGTGACTTCCTTTAAGTGTTAAACTATGGTGAATTGAGTTCTTGGGTCCTATCTTTGGATGTTTTTCTTCAATGTTTTAATACTTATTACTCAGAATTCATGGTTACTTATGCTCTGACTTCCTTTAGGTATTAAACTTTGATCAATCACTTTAAATTCTTTCCTTTTGAATATCTTGACGTATCATTACTCAGAATTCATGTCCACATGCTCTGACTCATATGAACTTCAAGTTATTGAGACTTTCCTAAATGTGTCACTCTTTCATTGAAGTATATACAAGCCTCAGTTTTATAAGAAGAGCTATTTCTTATCCTTATCTCTGTCAGTGACTCCATAGCCCAATGGTAGAAAGTATCCATCTTTCAACCTATAAACATAAAAAATCACAAACCATAGAGTTAGCCATCTATCCATATCTTTAATCAATATCATTAACCCTTTGAGAGAGCCCTCTTAGGCTGAGGAGGCTAAGCCTTAGCTAAAATATTGGTTTGAAATAGTTACATTAAGATAGCCTGATCAGTAGCCTATCAAGGTCCTATTTTGGTGATAACAGTCTTAATGTTGAATCGAAATTGAGTTTTGCCTGATTGTATGAGATCTACCTTAGCAAATGTGGTTTGTGTACTTTTATCTTCTCTATCAGCACTTGGCAATTTCGTTTTTGTATCAACAATTTTATTTTAAATTTTCTTATTTGGAATTATTTGATTAATAGTTGAATTTTGAGTTTCAGCTGAAGTTATATCTACAATTTCTGGGCTAGAAGTCTCCTGAGTTCCTCTAGGGAGAATTTGTAGAACTTTGGTCACAGGAGCTTCTGCTATTTTTTTAGTTTGGGTTTGGAATGATTTCTTAGTGGGAAGTTCTGAATTCTTTTTGCTTCTAAGGCTATACTGTTTGTGAACTTCATAGATAAGAGATTCATAACCTTGTTTGTAGTCAAAGGACTCTCCAAATCCTAATTGTAGTTGATGTATCATGTAAAATTCATGTTATTCCTAAGTAAGAAAAAAATCTTCATTTTTAATTCCTAATAGATTTATCTCAATGTCCTCCTCTTCCTCATGATTTTGTGAACCTTCAACATAATTTTCTTGGAAAGGAGGTCTAACTTGTTGATATGGTATAATATCTCTTGTTTTTCCAGTATTAAGATTTTTCCTAAAATTGGGGTTTCTAATTGGGGGTGCTTGTTGATTTTCCCATTGATATTTTCTTTCCATATTTTCTAATCTATCCATTATCCTTTCTACACTTTTCGCTAAACTATCTATTTTACCATCTGAAGTGGATGTTTCCTCTTTAATGGTAACTCTTTTCTCAATTATCATCCTAGCTTTCTTAGCTAATAAACTTGCTTCTACACTAACAACATCACTTTTCATCTCTTCCAATGTTTCAAGGTTTCTTTCTCTCAATTGGTGAGACATATCAATGTCAAACCCATCAGGAAATTTGATTAGTGCTAAGTCTGATGGAGATTTAATATTTGCTGGGATTGCATTATAGATAATGTTGAACCTAGTACAATAATCTTGAATAGATTCATTAGGAGCTCTTCTAATGTTATCATATTCAGACAATATTTGTAATGGGTTTTTATTTCTTTCCCATCTATCAATAAACAACCTATGGAAAGCATCTAAATTAGCAATATGATTAGCAGGTAAACCTTTGAACCATTTTTTAACATCCCCTATCATTGTTTGGGCAAATAACCTCATTTGCACATCAAACTCATCAATCTCATGTAATTCAAAGTAATCAGTCATTTTATTCAAATGCTATTGGGTAGTATACTGACCAGTAGCATCAAACAAAAATATTTTACTTTGATAGTCTTGGGGCATGGCATGTAGTTGAGCTAGTAAGATCAAAGGTGCATATCTGCCTACCATGGCTGAGATTTTGGTTTGACTGGGGGGGGGGGAATAGTGGTTCTTGAAGAAGGACTTGAGATGGTTGTAGATGAACTAGATGAACTTGAGATGTTTGGTTGGAGAGGAAGCTAAGGTATGAATGGTTTAGGGGAATGAACTGTTGTGGATATTATAGGTGAGGTGATAGTAAATGAAGTTGTATTTATAGTTTTTTAAGACTTAGAAATTTCAAAGGTAGTAGTAGTTAAAGAACCTAATTCAACTGATTATTGAAGATAGGCTTCGTCTATATTTCTTATCAAAGTAGAGGTTAAATCTTCTAGTTTGTCAAACGTATCCAAAACATGTAGATCTAAATTAGGATGAATAGGAACATTTTTTTATTCAATAAATTGAATAAAATTGGGTTCTATTATAGTATCATGAATTGAATTTTCAGATTTGGTTCTAAACAATGAAGCTCAAATGATAAATTAAATTGAATATCCTCTAAACTTGATAACTCCTTCGGGAGCGATTTTGTTTTAATTAACTGACTACTACTTCCTTGAGTTTCTACCTTTTTTGGTTTTCTTAAAATTCTGTCAGGTCATCAACTATTGTAGCAAGGTTTGGATATGGATTTTCCTTGGTATAGTGTGTTCTTTTTTAAGACAGAATTTTATTTTTTTAATTGTTTTATGAAACTTTTTAACAACTCTAAAATAACCTCAAGGTGCAAGAGATAATATTTAGGATTCCCTTAAAGTTTTATTAAACTAAGTACTAGTCCCCAGTATGGTCACCAATATGTTATCACTCAAAAATTTCTCTAGAGTTGTTGTGAGAAATGATAGAGGTAACCACAAACCTACTTTTGAGATTAGGATCTAACCTTCCTCATGCTCAAAGAGGGCTCTCTCTTTATGATTTAACAATGTTTAGTTAATTTATTTTAGGCTAGTTGTTTAAGTTTTGATTGGGTTTTGATTTTGATTTGGCAATGGAATCACTGACTTAGATGAATAGAGGGATTTGTTTTACCATTGGGCCATGGGGTTAGATATCAAAAGAAAACATTAAAATGATTAATTGTTCAATACAGAGTGTACTTAAACAAATTTTGTAATAAATTTCCAGTTAACTCATTCAATTTAGATAACATGCAAGTTTGTGAAACACTCAAGAAAATAAAAATTTGACAAAAAGAAAATACTTCACTGAAGTGCCTCAGCACGTGAATCCTGTAATGCAATCTCTTTATTACTTAGTTGAGTCTGCTGACTTGAAAAATTCGTGCAATGAACCCTCAGGTTATAGATCAATACAACTATAGAAATGTCTAGTAATCCACACTCTATACTTCAAATTGTGAAGTATTTATACAAAAATTTATTACAAAATATCCCAAACTGTTTTGGGAATTAATCTAGGAAAAAGAAATATCCTCATGCAAGAAGATAGAGACAAATATTCAACTACCGCAATCTGTCCCTATTTATTAGGTTTTGTTATCAAATCTTTTGCGGCCTTTTCTCATTTACTGTTTGTCTTCCATGTTGGCTATCTTTTTACTTTTTCTTTTAACTAATACTCTTTCATCTGATACTCTTGGACTAAACTGGCTTGTTTCTTTTCTTTTACTGCTCTATATTTACTTTTACCTTGCATTTTTACAATAAGTCATTTAATTTTTCCCATGTCTTGGTGTCTGGTAATTTTATTTTTACCATTCTTCTATAGACTTCATTTGCTTCTGTGTACTTTGCAAAGGTGGGCTTGTTCACAAAAAATGTGTTTTACCTCATCCCGGAGGTAAAATAGGTTCTCAAAAGTCTAGTACAGAACCTTTCCTGTAGGAATCCCCTTCATAGAGTAATTATTGGCTTGATATCTTCCACCTCTCTGATTTTCCTGTTATAGACTTCTTGTGGAATTAATCTGTCATTTATTTCCAAGGGATTTTGCAGACCTTTATGCCTTAAAGCATCAAACTTAACCATGAACCTTCCTATAGCCAACTCCATGGTTTGGCATTTTTCCTCAAGGTTCATCATTAAGTTCCTCTTGGTGAGCACTTCCTTCACCTCTAGTATAGTGCTAGTCCTGTCAGCTATGTCCAACTCCTGCAATTCATATTTATTTCTAGAGTTAAGGAATTAGATTATTTTGGTGGCTTCTTTTGGCATGTCTCCAAGTTCGGCCTTAACTCTTTGAATTTCTTCAGTAGCCTCTTTGACTAAATCATTTTGTTCAAAGATGACTTGTATAGATGGCCAAATATCATTGACGAAGTTGATGATATTGGCCCATAGGTTTTCTTTAGCTTGGGAAAGTGGCTCCTTTAATGTTAATTCTTTTTCTAAGCTCTTCGTCCTCTCAGTCAACCTGGTTAACTTCTAAACTTCATTTTTGTGCATAATTTGAGCCAATTTATTCTCATCCTCTAGAATCCTTATCTGTTCTTTGAGTATATTTATCTCAGTGGTCTGAATCGACATGTCCTCCATGGCTTTGACCTGATTACATGCCTCATCACTTGGTTGGGTTGCTGCTATCATTGAACCTGTTGTTGATGTAGATGTTGTTGCAACTAGAAGTGTTGTAGCTAGTGGAGCTGTGGGGGCGAATGAAGCCGCCAAACTTGATGGAACTATTGTAGCGATTGTAGGGATAGCAGTGGCAGTGCCTGTCTCAAGGTTGGTCTATTTCAATTGTATTAAATTATCCAATTCCTTATCCATTTATTTCAATTGATCATTTAATTAGAGAATGAGATCCATCATTTCCTCCTACTGGGTTTGACTCTCGAGGACCTCCTTAGTCTGTGGATGCTCTGAATGAGGAAACTTTAATTGTTTCTTAAAAGCAACAATATACTCATTTTTATTCTTTATCAATTTCTCTACAGCCTTGACATCATTGGGATTATATCCAAGCTCAATCACCAACTTTTCCAGTTACTTGATTATGTTATCCTTTGCCTGTGAGGTTGCCTTTTCCAGTTTAAGTTTTGTTGTGATGTTATCCAATAAGCTTTGAATTTTGTGCATATTCAATGCTTTATTTGTCATTGTGGAGTAAATCATCTCACCTGACTATTTATGGAACTCAATTTTTTCAATAGGATGAACGTCCCTAGAAAAAACTTCAAAATGTGTTTTCTTGTAGTCTGTTGAGAATCTGGGCTACTGAACTATAGGCTGCATGAATTTCATTTGCATTTTACCTGTTTTAATGTCAAAGGCTGACATTAATCTATTTTGATTTGTAGGTGTTTGTTTGAAGTATTAGGCATAAGTCTCAGCCTTTAATGCCTCATTCCTCAACTTAATTTCCTTGTACTTCTCTTTTGTATCTTTCTCTTTATCCATAGGCTTGGTGGATGAAGAGACTTCAATGCTAAGTTGTTTTTCAATAAGTTGATGTTTGAAGTAGAAGGCTGGTGAGTTTCCTTTGGAACTACTGGGATTTTATTGCTTCCAACCATTGTGTCAATGTTAGTGATTTCCATTGTCTCAATGGTGTCTTCTTGCTCAGTTACAGGATTAAGCTTGGGCCCCTTCCTGTAACTGATCTCAAATCTATCATCTGTAATTTCCATCCTAGAGCTAGAACCTTCTTCCCTGGTTCTTTTCACATTTTTGTCCTCATTTGCTGGAGTCTGTAGAATGGGAGTAATATTCATCTGTTCTTGTAGGGCTGGAACCTGCAGAAAGGAACTAGTATCAATCTACTTTTCCACATCTATTAAAGCATCCTCCACATATATTAAAGTATTCTCCAACCATCATGACTGGTTGGCATATCTTTCAATGTCTGGCCTCGGGTCATGTATGAAAGGACCTAGCTTGAATTGGAGCCTTAGATTATTTATGACTCCATTAGGGTCATACTGCCACATGAAACTGGTTTCGAAGTTCATCTGCTGTAAGATTTTGTTTGCCTCTTGTTCAGCTTCCACATCATTAGAAATAAAAAGGCTTCGTTGGTTTTTTATTTTAAACTGGATCTTCTTCCTAGCTGACAGGAAATTAACCTCATCAGATTTTATAATTTTCTTGAAATACTCTAATGAAAATATCCTCATGGGGACGTATTTGGGCAGCTTGTAGGGAGTTAGTTGGCAACCATATATCCTGATTTCTATATGGTCCTGATATAGATACCAATTTCCCACTCTACTATTCTTAGCCAACTGTAAAACTCTCTTAATCTCCTCGTTTATCCTGGGCCGATAGCTACTAGTTAGCATGTTTATAACTGGATGAAAAAATGAATCAATGAACTCTTTATAAGAAAAAACTGTGGAATATCTTTGGATCAATGGTGTCCAATAGATGACAGGTCTTGGATCACCTTTGGTGTCTAACTTTTGGATGCTGACTGGAAACTTGTCTGACTGAAAGTATAAGAACATGTGAAACAATACTAATGAATATTTGAACACCCTTTCATTTGGTAATTTGATAAACTATTCATGGCTTATGTCTGCTATGAACTGAGAAAAGTTGTAAACTATAACAGGAAGCTTGTCTAGGCAAAAGATAGAAAGGAAAGTAAGGACAATCTCATCCACATGTTCATTTGTGGTGTACCTTAGAATGCAAAAGAGCATGGTAATAATTTATCCGCCTCTCTTAGAGAAAATGGTGGCAACATATGGAGGAATATCTATTGGAGTATGAGACTCTTCAATGATGAAAGTTTGAAATATATGAGATTTCTTAGGAAGGTCTAGCTTGGTGTAGAGTTCAAGTAAGCATTCAATGGAATGTGGGGTCTCATTTGGGCCTAGATGGATCTTCAGCATTTGATTTATTGATTCTGCAGTAATGGTGAATAGAACTTGTTGGTCAGGGGAAACTATGGCTCTTTGACTGGGGACATAGAAAGCTTGGCAGAAGTGTATGATCTCTGGGAACAGGTGCACCTTGGGAATAAGTACTTGGCAAATTTGACTCCCATAGGTGAATGTCATCACTCTAGTTTAAAACTTGTCTTTACTCCAGTAGTGGAGTTTCAGTAGGTGGATAGGGGAAGCAATGTCTTCAATTTGAATCTCTTTGTCAACCAATGGGAGGTGGTCAATATCTAGGTGAGGGGTTTGTAGAGGTCTTACATCCAAAGAGATTTGGGAATCCATAATTTGGTTTGTTCAATGAAATTACTCTTTCGTGGCTTTAGGAGTAAGGTCAGAAGGTCTGGAATAGTGGGGAGGGTAATTACAGTGTGTAGAACATGGTTTTTGGACACACAGTAAGGCTTTCATGAGTTTAGAAATGTTTTTCAATTAATTTAATTAATTAACCTTTTAATATTTATTGTGCATAGATTAAATCATAGGGTTGTTCTAGTTCCTTCAAGAATACTTGGAAATTTGATGGTTTGGTGCACAGATGGGGTTCTGTGGTGGCAGCAGAGGATTCTAGGGCTTCAACTGTCAATTTGTTGCTTCAATTTGGTGTTTGTAGTATCTTCCAGTGGAAAAAGGTGGTTAAATTGGTCATGCAGAGGTTTAGGGTGTCAGAATTGGTTAACAAAGGTTTGCAGTGAAAAATGAGCGAAAAGAGAAAAATGGGGCTTTTTTGGCCTTTTAACCAACAACGGTTAGATTTTGTCCCAAGGATTGGCGAATGAACAGTGGGCAATTTTGGTTTAGGCGGGGAGGTTGTTTTATGCCAATCACACTGTTTTTGGATGGAGGCTGATATTCTTAGCAAGCATGTGATATAACCTGGTGCCGCCACGTAGCCAAACAGTGCTTGGCCAAAACCGCGAATCTCGCATCCACTATCAAATGATGTTCATTTATGGTGTACGTTAGAATGCAAGAGAGCATGGTAATAATTTATCTGCCTCTCTTAGAGAAAATGGTGGCAACATATGGAGGAATATCTATTGGAGTATGAGACTCTTCAATGATGAAAGTTTGAAATATCGAAGATTTCTTGGGAAGGTCTAGCTTGGTGTAGAGTTCAAGTAAGCATTCAATGGAATGTGGGGTCTCATTTGGGCCTAGATGGATCTTCAGCATTTGATTTATTGATTCTACAGTAATGGTGAATAGAACTTGTTGGTCAGGGGAAACTATGGCTCTTTGACTGGGGACATAGCAAGCTTGGCAGGAGTGTATGATCTCTGGGAACAGGTGCACCTTGGGAACAAGTACTTGGAAAATTTGACTCCCATAGGTGAATGTCATCATTCTAGTTTAAAACTTGTCTTTACTCCAGTAGTGGAGTTTCAGTAAGTGGCTAGGGGAAGAAATGTCTTCAATTTGAATCTCTTTGTCAACCAATGGGAGGTGGTCAATATCTAGGTGAGGGGTTTGTAGATGTCTTACATACGGAGAGATTTGGGAATCCATAATTTGTTTTGTTCAATGAAATTACTCTTTTTGTGGCTTTAGGAGTAAGGCCATAAGTTCTAGAATATTGGGGAGGGTAATTACAGTGTGTAGAACATGTTTTTTGGACACACAGTAAGGCTTTCAAGAGTTTAGAAAGGTTTTTCAATTAATTTAATTAATTAACCTTTTAATATTTATTGTGCATAGATTCAATCATAGGGCTGTTCTATTTCCTTCAAGAATACTTGGAAATTTTATGGTTTGGTGCGCAGACGAGGTTCTGTAGTGGTAGAAGAGGCTTCTAGGGCTTCAACTGTCAATTTGTTGCTTCAATTTGGTGTCTGTATTATCTTCCAGTGGAAAAAGGTGGTTAAATTGGTCGTGCAGAGGTTTAGGGTGTCAGAATTGGTTAACAAAGGTTTGCAGTGAAAAATGAGCGAAAAGAGAAAAATGGGGCTTTTTTGGCCTTTTAACCAACAACGGTTAGATTTTGGCCCGAGAATTGGCGAATGAATAGTGGGCAATTTTGGTTTAGGCAGGGAGGTTGTTTTATGCCATATCACACTGCTTTTGGATGGAGGGATGTATTCTTCGCAAGCATGCGATATAACCTGGTGCCACCGCGTAGCCAAACAGTGCTTGGCCAAAACCTTGAATCTCGGATGCCCTCGAACCGTTAACTATCAAACGATGAATCTGCGCAATATGGTTGTGCATTGTTGGATCTGGGGTTGGGAGATCAGAGGGATATCGTGCGGTAAAGTTGCACGGATGGATTTGGGATGTGGTTGGCGAGGCCAGGGGTTTAATTACAATGAAAAGTGATTAATTTGGAAAGAAATCATGGGATTTTCATATAAGCAATGGGTTAATTAAAGGCGGGGACCATGGGTTTATGGCGGATTTTTTAACTATACACCAAGGTTTGGTGAGTTAAAAGGGGCTCGAGGAATTATAATGTGGGGAATTATAAAGCGGGACTTTAGGAAATAACTTAGGGTAAAGGGGTTTTAGTGGGTTTTTAAGGGGAAAGGGGAAATTAATAAGGGGGGAACACATTATTTGTGATGGGAATAGGTTTCACACTAGGGAAAGGGGTTTTGGGAAGGGGGAATGATTTTTGAAGGGTAATGTCTAGGGAAATGTGTGAAACAATGGTGTAAAAGGTCAAGATGAAGGAAAAGGGTTTTTACAAGTAATGAAGGGATAATGAGGGGAAATTAGCAAATAAGTATGTGGGGGTATAGGGATAGTGAGGGGAAATTAGTACATAAGATTTAGTGAATGTCCTTTCTCTTTCACAATTCCTCCTACACATGAGAAATAGGATTAAGCATGTTCAAAGTGATTTTTGACTTAGCAACCTTGTGTACTTGCAAAACTTCTTCTACCTACCCTTTATTTACCCTAGCATTTTCTCTTTATTCATTGGGTGCATTTGAGCTTGCTGACCCTTTATTTCTTTTTCTTTTGATAAGAAAACTATCTAATTCTAACCTTATAACTTCCAATGGCTCAGATTAAATTGATGAGCACATTATTATTCTCTACCTAACCACTGATATGCCAAGATTAAATGGTTTGGCTAGATCCTTATTCTCTATCTATCAACATGAAATTTAAAGCATGAATGAATCAAGATTAAACTATTTAACCATCATGGGTTGTCACATTTTTGACAAGCCACACACAACATTATTTTGCAAAGTAAAAGTTGTGGCATTTTGATTTGCACACTTTCATGATCTATTCTTATCTCTTTTTGGGGTTCATATTTTTTACTTTTTCTTTCTTTTTGTCCTTTGATTATTCTTTTAGGACATACCCTCTTTACATTTTTTAATTTTAATACGGGAAATTTTTTGTAAAAGCAAAAGTATGTACAATATTACAAGACTAACCATAGCCAATTCAAAATTATCAATCCTATTATTATAGGACCCTAACAGTACCTTGAGAATCATTATCATTATTGGTGATTTCTCTTGCGTCTATTAACAACTTACATCATTGGCTAGTAATTAGACGGTGTCTTCCCATGTTTGACTTCAGATCACATTTTAACATGGTTGGACTCGTACTTGAGCAAACGATCTGACGATATAGAGGACCCCAGATCTAGTTTCATCCATCCAGGCTATGATTTCAGGAGAGTATTAAATCATTTGTAAGATGGTTATACACAGATGGTCATCTTATCATGGGCCTATAACTATAGACGAATATCTGATTTATGTACATGTAGTGAAAAGTTTATATGTTGAGAATGGGTATGCCTTCCCTCAACAATTCATAAAAAATTCAAAGATATCATGATATTATGTATTGTAATTGATGCAGGTCACCGTCTGCTTCAGATCCTCCTCATCACATCATAAAGCATATCACTCAACATTATCATTTTTGACTTCATGGTTTAGGAGGCAGTTTTTACAGGACTATTTGGGCACATCACTCTCGACAATCAAATCAATGTAAATAGGGTCTATAAAACCATAATTCAGTTGCGACATGCCCTATACATGCCACCTCGTTGAGTGCTTTCAACCATGAGAGTTTTTTGACTTCAAATCTTTCTGAAGTGCTTCCTTGGGTCACCAACGCACCCCTGGTTAGGGGTAAGTGCTCTGCAGACCAGGTAGCCCCATTCAAGGCTACATTGTAGAGCACCTAAGCACACTCAAGCCTGCACTAGGTGAGAATCCTCAAAATGTTCATTGGATCCTGAGTATATTCCTCCTTTCTGGAGCCTTCTAGAAGAAACCCATCTCCTATTCTATCAAGATGAGCTCGACTTAGGATAGCCTTGGATCATCTAATCCTCTATCCTCTCATCCCTTTAAACATGGAAAATAATCATCCAATTATGGAAAACCATTCAATGCCATATTAATAACAAAACCACTTGCATTCATCTATAAATTGGCCTCCCATCATAGAGCCAAGAGATCTTGGATATTATAGAGAAATATTGTTGGTTTAGAGACTTGAAATCATTTTCAAGTAATGTTATTCTGCTGGATTGATGTTTCTATTGGCGTGATGAGGGCTTGGGCTTGGACTAAGCTAGATGAGTGACATGAGATTGAACCACATTGGGTGTAACTTCTCCTTATATCAATCAATAAAGTTGTTTGTTCCTTTTCCAATACTTTTGTCTATATCTATGATGGATGTACGTTCAAATGTTGTCAATTCCATTTGTTTACAATAAATAGATCATATGATTTGATTTTTGTCATCTTCTATTTATGTTGGCAAGTACCAATTGAGAAAATTCAGTTTGAGTGGGAGTGACTGGAGAAACTCAAAGGAGATCAAAGGATGTGAAGGATCACAAGTAGGTTCTTTTATCTTATCAGTTTATTGTAGGAGAAGGTTAAACATCTTTACTTCAATTTTTCTACGTGTAACTACCCACTTAGGGAAGATATACTTATCCATAGGTATAAATTTCGTATAACAATACTACTAGAGAAGAGAAATAACTTTGGCTAGGTTTATTTTTACCCACCTCTAGCATTTCTGTAACCATATGTTCAATTTCACTCTTCTAGGCATAAGGATATTTGTAAGGATTAATTTTTGGAGGAAAATTTCTTGGAATCAAGTGAATAGGATGATCATGATCATGAATAGTAAGGAGACCTTTGGGAGTCTCAAATACCTTGGAATGATTGCCAATGACTCTTTGTAGATCTCGAGAAATGGATGGCTTATATGTTTGAACATCTAGTGAGAATAATTGTGCAATTACACTTCATTTCCTTAAAATATTTTTTATGTCATTAGAGATGATTATAATACTAGGTATCCATGTAATACCCCTTAATTCAATATCCTTTCCTTCCTAGAAAAGTTTCAAGAAAATTTCTTGAAAAATAAAAGCTATCATCCCTAATTATTGTAACCATTTGACTCCTGATACAACATTGGAATCACCCATTGAAATGGAAATCATTGAACTATTCAATAGATTTTACCCCATCGTTAGATTGATATCATAACAATTCCATGACAAATTTATAGTTCCTTCATCTGCCACCATCGCTTGAAACTTTGGTGTTCAATATAGAAAGCGATTCAAATATTTGGTTATGTTACAATGAATAAAATTATGGATAATACCCAATTCAATCAACATTATTACCTTTTTCTTCTTGATATTTCCTTCTACCTTGAGAATTTAAGGAGTGGTAATTCCATCAGATACATTACAAGATATGGTCAGATTGATGTTTTCTATTTGAACCCATGGAATTATTTCTTTACGTATATCTTCTTCTTTAGATGTTTCTTGTTCATTTTCTTCCTCCTCTTCATAATCTATGTAAAATAATTTCTTCTCAACGCACTTACGACCCTTAATGTAGTTTCTATCACAACTATAAAAATCCTTTTTTCTCTATTTTCCTCTAGTTGTGTGGTGTCAACCTTGTAGGTTGTGGGAGGCAAGGAGCGACAACACTTCCATATTTATAGTTTTTGAGCAGTAGACCTCCTTGTCGCCATAATTTTTCTTTCAACATTTGCTGCTACCATGAAGGCATTCTCCAATGACTTAGGTTCCCAAATTCCATGTTGGATGTTATCCCTTAAAGTCCCAATCAAGACATCAGTTAGATGCTCCTCTAGAATATCAGTTACCTTGATATTCAATCTTCAAAAGTTCTCAATGTGCTCTGCAACTGAACCCTTTTTGTTAGATTTATCAGTTGGCTAAAGAAGGTAATTCTCTTTGTAACCTTAGAATGTGCTATCGATTCTCCATAAAAAAATCCCTTGTGAAAATTGATTTACGAGAACAAAGCCATTGATACCACACAAACTGATTGCGCTATAAATATAAAGATTGAATGTGTACCATTTGTGTGTGTTGCACATTGTGTGGATAAAATAACTACTCCATCTGTAGTACCCACATCACCAAATCCTTCCCATTAAACTTCCTCATATGAATTGTTGGAATGTGGTTGTTCTTCAACCAAAATTTGGAGTCTCTAAAATCATGATTCACATTCCTTTTGTTCTCAAATAATTGAAATCACATGCTATATCATATTAACTAAGTAACTTCAAGCATCCATGCACCAAATTAATTCCTCCTCTCAAGAGGGAGTCTATAGCCTCCAACAAGGCAATGAACTTGCAACACATTAGATTATAGAGGTCACATACCAAAATAGGTTAGCTGAAGCATATTAGACAATCATGCATATGCATGTAATCAACTCTTTAAATATTAAAAATAACATAAAACACATGGATCCATAATTCAAATCATCGCCATGAAAGCATCTAAAGTAAAGCATACAATGTTGATCATATGTATATATATATATATATAATATATATATATATTATATATATATATATATATATATATATATATATCTTAACAACTCCCTGAGAAATAGATATTCCATGCACACAAACACATAAATTACACTCATGATGAGATAACCCGTCATTATCATTATGGTTGTGAGCTACCCAAACTTATAAACATATAAATATGAAAAAAAACTCATGATATTGCAGATCATTCCTAAGTGATATTAGATCACCAATCAAGATCATATCAAACAACCGGTAAAACAATATAAATATAGCATCAACATACTTAAAGTGAATCATGCATGCTTATGTAAATGGCATAGGATTGACCATTGACCATGACTCTAATTAGGCATATTGTAACCTAACATGCATAATACAAGAATAATTATATGAATGAATTGAGAAGATCAACAATTGAAGAAGGTATTTACACTCTCCTCCTAACCTTAGGATAGCTACACTACAACCTTTATTTCAAGTGACCAACCCTGAGATGGATTTAGGGTATGAGGAATTTTTTGCATAAGGGAAGTCTACACCAATGGTTTTCTCATTTATTGAGCTTCATACATCCCACACATGCTTAAAAAACAGGGTCTCAAACATTTTCAGGGGAATTGGTACACAAAATCATAGAGCACAAGTTCAAGGTCACTAAGCACCAATTGCAAGTTATGACTTGATAATCAACTCAAACTCTACCCCCTAATCAATTATTTCATGCCTTCACCACTATGCATGCCACCTCACATCAGTCTTGAATTCCTTCTAGTAGTAGTTGGAACCAATGTATGTGAACGAGATAGGACTCAAAACAAGTCCCAAAAATATCTAGAATAACCCCTCCCCCCTCTCTCTCTCAACCCAGCACTATATCCTCTTATTTTCCTTTGATTCCTTTTGTATCCCTCTATGTCAGTGTTTCCCTTCCTTTTCTTCGCATCCCAACATGAAACGTACATGATTTAGTTTGTGCAGTTCCATATTTTCTAGGTGTTAGGTGGTGTCTTGCCACTTCCTCCCTCTTCAAGTATGTATGGATGTATTTACATCACACGGTAGATACCCAACATGCAAGAAACATGTGTAACCCACTGGCACACCACCATTAAGTGTGTATTTTAATTCATCTAATAGGGGTCCATGACTTTAAGAAAAATATATAGGTAACAAGATTCCCCCATACCAACATGTTGAAGACTCGAATTTCTACTTCAACATCAGGGAAAACCACCCGACCAAGACCTTAGATCATATCCTTTTTCATTTAAGATGGTGGATCCAACTGGAATTATAGGACCAGTTTACCTTAAAGAAAATTATAAAAGTGGCTGGAGTATATATGTGTAATGCTATGAATTAGTAAAAATTGAGAACAAAGAGTACTTTAAATTAAATATCTATCTAGAGAATGCTTATATGTATATGTGATTCAAAATGATATCATAAACAACATTACAATATAGATCATCTCGTTATTATGAATTCAAAGTAGATAATGATAACTAATTTATAGTTAATTAAATTAGTTGTTGAATTCGTTACACATATCATATTTTGTTGTTTATACATATAATATATGATTTCAATCGCAGATATTGGTAGTGAAAAATGTATGATTTCTTGCAACACATATATGATAAACGTAATTAAATAACTATTCAACTCTTAAGAAAAGAAATAATACATAGATAGTAGTACCTAATATATTGTAACTTTGCTCATGAGAAAATAAAAGTGGTTCAACTTTCTATTAAGATAACTTGCGTCACAATATGCAAACAAAAGCTTTCTTTCCAAATTAAGAACCCATTCTCCATACAAATGAAGGGGATTTATGGTTTCAAAATGAAATAAAAGTATAGAAAAGTAGAGTAAAATCATTAAGTGGTATTAACAAACAAATCTTAAAATAAAAAAACAAGACAATTTTAGAATTTGTTGTAACAACTTGAAAAATTATGTGAGAAGGATTGCCCTCCCATTTGTTGTTAAGTTCATAAATGTTTTTCATGGGCTTCAACTCAGGTGGAGTATTTGGATGAATACACATTGGACTGGTAAACATGGCATCTTAACATTGGCAACATCTGATTGGTTGTGCTGGATAAGAATCTGAGCATTAACTAGTGGCTGTTAGGCTTGAATAAGAACTACCAATCACATTCCATGTCAATTTTAGATAGTTTTTCAACTATTTTGGCCCTTTTATTGGATACTTCCTGCCACATTTTGGTTAGTAGCTTGATATCTGGTAGAGTTCCCTTAGGATAGTCTGAAATAAGATTCACTTGAAATAAATTATCGTCGACTGTTTCAATGAGGTTGTTAGAGATATCCCTTGCATTGAATATTGTTATCTCTACATGATTAAGTAAGATCTCCCATTCTTTGAAGACTATTTCTTTATGTGATTCCTCAATCCTAGGGAGATCATCTAATCTCCCGTCAACATTCTCTTTCCATTTTATGAAACCTGAAACCTTTTCTTCGATATCATTAAAGTATCTTCTAAGTTCGGATAATTGGTCCACTAGGGAATTGAATGTGTGACACAAATCACAAATAATGGCCATTTATGATAGAATATAAATTGCTGTTGAGAAAAGAGGGTGGTTAATGCTCCTCCTTCCTCTCTTAACTCTGTTAATTTAGGATTAACTTTCAACTATTCAATTTTGTTATGTAATTCTTGAATCTGAGCATCTCAAACTTGTAAATCGGAGTCATTTTGAACTTTAAGGGAATTTAAACTATTATGGAGCTCAACATTTTTTCCCTACCATTGATTACAAATATTTTGTTTCTCACTCTAAAGACGTTGTTCTAACTGCAAAATTTTGTTCTCTTTTTCCTTTAATAGTTGTTCTATTTCATTGGCTTTTTCCATAGTTGCGGAAGCATAATCTCTTGTGAACTGAGTGAGTCTCCCAAGTTCCTCTAAAGGAGTGGACATTGATCCCTTCCATACTACCTTGAAAGAGGTGTTTCCAAGAACTAAATCCTGAGACTATTCAATTTTCCTTTTCTTCCTTTGCCTTTTAACAATGGCCTTATGTTCAGGACTGTATAATTTGTCAAGGGGAGGAATATCTTCAACCCTTAGTACGACCTCAGAGGTCGGGATTGTTAGCATAATTTCAATGTCTTCAATCTCAAAAGGCTTATCAAAGGCCTTTATTGTAATTGGAGTCTTTACTAAAATTCCAGAAGTGTCTAAGACCTTCTCTTGTGAGGGAGTCTTCAAAAATTCAGATTCCTTACCTTTCATAACCTGGTTGTACTATTCCCATATCTTCTCAAGCTTGGAACTTGGAAAAAGGCCTTCATTCTGAGAAGAAGAAGAGACCCCCATCTCTTTTGGTTGAGGGATATCAATAACCTATCTAGAAGAAATAACTGTAATATTTTCTTGAGCCATGCTTTCTTAGGGAAGCTTTAATGAGACTATAGGTAAATTGGATAGCCTTGCATCCTTGTATTGGGTACATTGAGTCATTTAATGTGGCATTAGGTGCTATGCTTCTTGTCTAATAACCACTGAATAGGTGGAATATTTTTCAAATAAGTCATCAAATTGGTTTGGTTCATTGGAGAATTTCCTGATGTTTGCTTGTGTAGTAACCTTATTGACAATTCCATGAAGACTGTATTGTCCATTAGGGATAGTAGGAAAATTAAACTCTAAAATAGAGTTAATCTGACCAGCTGCATTTTTGAAATTTTCCAATGCATTTATACCACAATGGAGAGGAAAGGTATGCCATACTTTCTTTTTGGATTATTTTAATACTTTATAAATGCCATTACCTATGATTTTATATGCTATCTCTCGAGTCACAAGTTTGTCAGGGACATACAAAGGCAAAACATGGGGATTATAAAGAATACAAAAGACCCAGATGTAGGTAAATAACTCCTCACCAAACCAATTCCCAACTCTGAGAAAGTCTGTGTCAGATTTCGGGGACACCCTAAGATTTCTCTTATTAAAGATAATTTGATAAACAGGTAGCATAACACCCTGGCAGATTTTGTGAAAGCGAGGATAATACTTGAAAGTCCCAAATGATATTGTGATATATATGAATAAGATTCAGGTCCTCTATGGTCCATTTCCATCCCATGGAGGTGAAATCCAAAGTGAAGCATAGGGCATCCATTACATAAGCACTCATGTAGAAAGGAGGCATAATATTTTCTAAAACTGTATGCTTACTCCTAAAATTCAGGATGTGAGTGGCTAAATTATCAAATAATGTATTTCCCCAGTCTAATATATATCCTTTTGAGGCATCATAAATTAGTGGAGTCCATTGATCGGATAATTGCTGAGTATTAGGATAAGAAAATAGTATACATACCATGGAAACAATTTGATAATAAGGACCAACGAGAGAATCAACTGCATACATACCCTTTTCCTCCTGCTTATGCATGTTGGGGTCTCTTCTCAATTCCTTAATGGGGTCTGATGCATGATCAATGTTGCTCATGAATTTCTCCACAAACTATTTGTTATATTTGCATTGATGTGGTGGAAAATGGTACATTGCACTAAAATCTCTGCCACTAAAAGAGCCAATGGCTCTTTTGTTCTGTGTCAAGAATTTCCTTTTTGCAATTTTCAAGTTTTCCATGACCCAGCAAACCATATCTTTACAGGGAAGGATCTTGGGTTGTGTAGCAATTTTGTGTAGAAATGAATCTGCAACAATGTTATAGGTGGTATTAGAAACTAGAGTAGAATCCTAGAATATAGTTGTTATTTCGGTGACCCTTGGTCCTTCATGTTCAAATAGCCGATAGATAGATTCCAAGGAAACACTTTCGGCATCTATAGAACATACTGAAAATAATCCTATTATATCAAGGCTTTCAGATGGCGGAGCAGTCGACTGTTGTTGAGTAATTGGTTTCTTCTTTACCTTAGCTACTTTATACATTTCTTCTGGGTTGCATTTATCAGTGCTTGCCTACAATGGAAGAACACAAATGAATGATAATTCCTTCCGCTGAATGACTTAGAAAAAATAACAAACTTACATAACGATTTCTATATTAAAGGGTAAATTATGATAAAATCAAACTATAATCAATAAAGTTGTTTATAATCTCGAAAACCATAAATTCACCACTTTTGTAAATTAATTGTAAAAACATGAATTCACGTGGATCTTGCACACATAAACATATGGGAATAAATATATCGAAGAATTCACTTGGATGCACACTAAAATTTATGATATTGGAGATTATCTATAATTCATGTTTAAAGGCGTAAGGACTATAAGTGGAGGCGAGAAGAGATGTCAAGGTTTTTATATCGGAAGATGGAATATCGGGAATTAAAGAGAGAACACCTGATATGAAATTACTGATATGGCTAAAGCATTAGGGGAATTTTTAGGTATAAAATGGGCCTCCTAAGAAAATTATAAAATAATATTGGAAATAATAAAATAATATTAGATTACATCATCAAATTTTAGATGGAAAAAAGAAAAAACTACTTCTTCAACTTGCATTTTTAACTTATCTCCTTATTGGTTTATTCAAATTTCGAGCGGGAATACTTGTTGAATGAATAATTTGATTACTTATCCAAGGAGTACCCATGTTTCACACTTTTGATGGACTTTGCTACACGAAAAATGAGAAATACATGAAAAACATGATTGCAATCACATTATTTCATGTATTTTTCATTTTTCTTGTAGTAGGGTCCATTGAAAGTATGCAACATGGTTACTCCTCGGATGAGGAAAAAAATTTAGCATCCAACGAGTAATCTCTCTTGAAATTTGAGTTAAACCTTAGGGAGATAAGCTGAAAATACAAGCTGAACAAGTAGTTTTATTATTTTATTATCTTTTATCATTTTACTTTTTTACCCAAAAAATGGTGAATCATCCCCCATGGTTGACATCATCATCTTAAATCCTATTAGTTCTTATAAATTTTATTTGGGTTGTACATTTTTCTTAAGAAGCCCATTTTAGACCTCAAAATTCCCCTAATGGACAGGAATATTAGAGGTTTGGTGATATTGGAGGGGACTAGCATCGGAATATCGGATATCGGAAACAAGGGACATCAGGATATCGGATATCAGAAGCAAGGGGTATCAGAATATGGGATATCAGAGTTTAAGCATGGCACACCTCAAAAGTTATGATATTTATAAATTTTGATATGCCATGTAGCAGGTGTCAGGCTAACAATTTTTAAAGTATTTATTTTAAACAGGAAGTGATTGACTTAACTTTACATTTTAGCAAAAGGTCCTTTTAATAATAATAATAACTATCAGGAATGTTCGATAAGAGAATGATTTTATTATAACTTTCTTATGAGTAATGTTACGATATTATAATGATCCGATATGAATATTCCAATAATGTATTAATTAAATAACAAAAGGTCTATCAGGTTTTTCATTTATCGTAACGTTTGTAAGTTTGGACTTCCAATATTTGGATTTCGATAATAGAAACTTTCAAGTGGGAGGGTTTTTTATTACAAATTCAAAATTCCTTATCCTTATTTAGCACTAAAAACTTTTATTAACATTAAAGAAGGGTCCCCATTATTTATTATATAACTTAAAATAAAAATAAAGGGGGTTGTTTTTTAGTACTACAATAATTGGCGACAAGTTGGATCACATAGTTATCTCTGTAAAAGTAAATGAAATTTTAGCTAATAAAGAAAAAGACTTAGAAAGGTGTGAATATTTGAAATTTAGATTAATGAATATTACTCTAAATAAAATAACTCATTACTTTGTAATTTTTTCACAACTTGTTATTGATGAAAATCTTCATTATCTTTGTCAGTCATTTAATTAGTTGTAAAGATAAAGTAGAGAAATATAGAATATTAGCATTTTTGATAGAATTATTTGTCATTGGTAAAGCCACTGTTTCCAGTAGGAATCCATAGCCTTGACAGGGTTACCATTTAACCAAATTGTACCAGTATCCCATCCACTTATAGTAGTATTTTTAGAGGTATTGATTTTCTTCTCTTTTAAATTTTCTTTTTTAGTTACTTGAAACACATTGTCCTCGTTAAGTGACTAGATAATGACAATGACATTAAAAAGTTATAATGATCATATTGAACAAGACAACTCATGATGAGACCTCTTGTCTTATATTTCTGTAGCCACAAGCCATTATCCTAGCTTGGTGACAAGTCATGATAATGTCAACATCATTAGTTTCCCATGATCATGGTAAGTCGACTCATGATGTGACCTCTTATCGTTCAAGTTTATTTAAAATATTTTTGAATTACACTAAAAATGTGCAATTAGTTGATGGCGAGGTAAATTCACTCCTGAAGAGTTGTGGATGACAACTGAAGTCAAAAGATGCTAAAACTTCAAAATAGTATTTACTTTTTAAAGAAAACGTTTCACAACCAATCATAGGACAACAAGAATTTTTAAAGTTTCAAGTTATGAAATATTTACAACTTTATGGATATAAATATCTCAGAGATTGTAATAGATGCAATACTAAACTTCAATGTTATAAATTCCTTTCTAACACTTCTCCTTTAATTATTCAAAATTCATGTAATTATGAGAGACCCCAATATGAAGTCAAAAGAGTATTACCTAACACTACTTAGGCTAAAGACATTGATATGTACATATGATTATTTACATATTTATAGCAGGACAAGTATCTTCAAGAAAAATATTTTTTTAAAACTAGCCCATTAACAAGAAGTGCATCCCTCATTCCTATAAATATTGGAGGATAAAGGTTGATGGGCCTAGTTTCCCAATGATATGAAATGGGCCTAGCCACAATTTTTGAAATTTAGTGTGCTTGCCCTTTTCTTCGTGGGCCTTAACCCATTTCCGAACTAAGTCACCAATTTGAAAAGTTTTTTTATTTATTGAACATACATCAAATGAGGACTTGACCAATTGATGGTGGTGGGCATGAACTTGTTTGGCTTTATCTCTCTCTTCCTCTAACTTAATAATTTGGTACATTCTCAATTGTAAAGCAGAAGAAGGTTTTTCTTCAATAGATTGCACTAGGGCTACTGAAGGAAAAGCTAGATTACGAGGTAGGATAATTTTTTTTCCATACACTAATTGAAAGGGAAAAGTGCCTAAAGAGGCATTCTAAGTGATTCTGTTAGCCCATAAAGCAAAAACTACGACTTTGTGCCAATTTTTTCGATTTTGGTCAACTATTCACTTAATGATCCTTATGAGTTTTTTATTGGTATATTCTACTAAGTGATTTCCTTGAGGATAATAGTTTGCAAAATATTTGATTTTGAAACCTATTTTCAGATCAAATTCAGTCATTGTATTTCCAAAAAAATGAGATGCATTTTCAAACATAAGGGCATAAGGAAGGCCAAATCTGCTAATAATAAATTGATAAATAAATTCAATAATGTTTTCAGAATTGGCCACCTTGAGGGGTATCACTTCCACCCATTTGGTGAAATAATTTGTAGCAGTCAATATGTATTTAGGTTGTTTGGAAGAGTGAGGAACAATCTCACCTATGATGTCCAGTCCCAATTGCTCAAAGGGTTGCTCAATGTTAACTGGATGAGAAGGCAAGGCTAATTTCTTTTCTCTCGCTGAAGTAGTTTGGTAAACTTTGCATTTCCTAACATAAGCATGGGTGTCTTTGAATAAAATCAGCCAATAATAACTAGCATGCAAGATCTTATGAGCAGTAGTGTCTCCATTGTAGTGTCCACCAGTTGTTCCATCGTGTAGCTGCCACAAAAATTTCTCTACTTCAAATTTCTCCAAACATCTTAATAAAAAAGAATCATAATTTCTCCTAAACAAGACATCATTCACAAGTTGATATTGATTAGATTTAAGCCACAAATATCTTTTTCTTTTATAATTGAGTTCTAATGTAGCATAACCATTTTTTAAATAAAATATTAAATTAACATATTGAGATTTGATGTCAATAGGGCATACCTTTGTAATTTGAACATTGTTACCTAAATCTTCATTAGCTGAATTGTCATAAGCTCCAGTTATTAATCTACAAAAACCATGACCCCTTACTATTTTAGCTAGTTTTATCTCTAGGTTGTATTCTTTTAGGGTAGTAACCCAATTAACCCTCTTCTCTCCTAATTCCCTCTAGATAAGCAATTGTCCACCGTAGGGAAAGGAACAATTATTCTTTTATGTGCTTTTAGGAGGAAAGGTCTAAAACATTTTATTGACTTAAAAAATGCAAAGGATTGTTTTTCAACCAATGAATAGTTTAGATCAGTGCCTTGTAATTTGGAACTAAAGAAGGAAATAGGAGCCTCAACTTGTTTTTCATTAGTTTTTGTCAACACTACTGCATAGGATTGTTCGGAAACAAAAGTGTAAAGAACAAATTATTTAGAAAAATTGGGGGTTGATAAAGAGGGGGAATCTATGATTGCTTGTCTTATTGATTAATTTTTTTTTTCTTTCTGTATGTCCCAATCTGAAATTGATTTCTTTTTTATCATAGTCTATAAGGGCAAGATAATTTGCGAAAATCTAGGACAAATCGTTTGACAAAATGAATCTACCCAAGAAAGGATTGCATGGAATATTTGTTGTGTGGTAAGGGGATTTCATAAATTTCCTTGATTATTTATAGATCTATGTAGATTCCCTCTTTGGACACAATAACGCACAGAAGCTTACCTTCGCTAAGGGAAAAAATGACTTTTAGGATTTAAGGATATTCCATTTTTTTTACATCTTTCAAAGATTTGTTTTAAGTCACGGAGATTGTTACTTCTATTTTTTGAATAAATTGCAATGTCATCTAAGTACACTACAACTATTTTATTGATCAAAGCTACGAAGGAAATGTACATGGCTCTTTGGAATGTGGCTCCAACATTAATCAATCCAAAAGGAATTTTTTTGATAATCATATGTTCCCCACTTGGTTCTAAATGTGGTTTTAATTCTATCATTGGGATGTAAAAGTATCTAATTATAACCTGAGAAACCATCTAAGAAAGACATTTGCTCAAAACCAACAACTGATTGCCAAATTTGTTCCATCAGAGGTAAAGGAAATTTATCCTTTTCACATGCTTTATTTAAATTTCTAAGATCTATACAAATACAAATATCTCCATTCTTTTTCCTAACTTGCACAAGATTTGATACCCACTTAGAATGTATGGTTGGGATTATGATTTTGGCTTTGAGAATTTTATTTAATTCTGTCTTAATTTGGGCTTCCAACTTAGGATGAATCTTCCTAAGTTCTTGTTGAATTAGCTTTACATTAGGCAACATGGGAATTATGTGTTGAATGATAGATGTGTCATAAGTTTTAACAAATGAATGAAAGTAGATCTCTCATCTGGTGTGGGTCCAAGGCCTAAATTGATGTTCTGAGGCTTATGATCAGAACCTAAGTTAACCAATTAAAATCTCAAAGTAGAGCTATGAAGTTTGGAATTGGTAACCCTTTTAAACCTATCTTTCATATCATACAACTCTTCCAATTTGACTACAGGTTTAGGCAAATAATTTTCCTCATAAGATTTATCTAGCTACGCATCATTCTCATCTTCATCAATGATCTAGTTAGAGTAAGATCCTTCAGATGTCAGAAAACTTAGGATGTCATTGTCATCGTTAAACACATGTCAATTAGTTATGTTGTCTTGAATGGAGGGGCAAAAAATTAATTCAATCAAAAATCTATCAATACTAAAATCTTCAGGTGGAATGAGCTTGGAAGCAACGTTGGGTAGGAAATCAACACTAGCATTATGTAATCTTGAGGTTAGATCTATATTAATGTAGTGAAATGGGAAGTCAGATCGTAAATCAAAGATTAGTATTTCTTGAGGTGACTAGAAGCACAATGAATGTTGTTTCTAACTTGTTTTATTACAATTTTTGAGTCACCAAAAACTTTAAGATATTTGAAATCAAGACTAATGGATTTTTGTAAGTCTTGTACCTTTGCTTCATATTCAACGATGTTGTTGGTACAATCGAATTCCAATCTACAGGCAAGCATAGTTTTTTCTACATCAGGGTTTACTAGGATTCAACCAGCTCTTGCACCATCATTAGATTTTGATCCATTAAAGTAAAGAGTCTAAAACAAATTGTCACACTTATTTACAGGATTTTCTACAATATTGATACATTTAGATGAATCTGTTTGAGAAAAATTTCAACCTGAGATGAAACAGAATCAACTAAAAAAGGAGAGTTATTTGTTGGAAAATTTCCAAAGAAAGATTCAAGAGAAAAATTTCCAAGAATGTTATTTATCAATACTACTGGTTCATTTTCCTCATCTATCAACACGATTTTTATTGGGTCTTCCATTATAGGGAAGCCACACGTGTGACCAATCAGTTGCAAAGTAACCATGTAGTTTTTTCAGAGCAGTCCCTGCTTAAAATAAGGCCATATAATTCGGGGATGTCTACAACTAATATATATATTATATGACAAAACTTCAAATTTGAAGGTAATATAATCAAAACAAAGTTCATTTATCCTACAACTTTGAATTTTTTCTAGTCTAATTGAACAATGTGAATAACAAATTTCTGAGGTGAAATAGTCAATTTGAGACAAACTGAATAAGGCATGATATCAGAGGATGCACCAAAATCCACTAAACAGCTGTGAACATTCTTATTAAAAATTTCCAAATTTAACGGAAAAGGAGGAGTGTGGGAATTTGATCTATCTCCAATAAAAACAGCATCAAAAGAATCAATCTTGTCTAAAGGGATATTTGGAGGTTTTCCTTTTCCTTTTGAGGCTTTTGCAGTAATAGCAATAGGTAAAGGAGATTCAAGGACTACATTTAATTATTTGAGTAAAAACTTACATTGTTGTTTTAACTTATTGACCTTATATAGGGAAATGTTGGCTTTGACTTTTTTCATGTCTTCCACGATATTATATTCAATGGTATCGGAGACTATCAAGGTCTTAGATGATGAGGGAGATTTAGAAGTAGTCGGAGCATAATTATAAGATGGAGTAGAAGTATTTTTAACCATGCATTTTTCTTTAGTAGGAGGAGTAAAGGACTTGTGGTTTTGATTTGATGTAGAAGTTTCAGCGAGTCCCTTACTTCTAGTACTCATTGGCATGGATTCTTCTTCTTCTTCATTTTCTAATGTGGCTAGAATGAAATCCCATAAACCATTGGCTTGAAATATTTCATCTTCTTTTGATTCTTCTGTAGATAGGGTTTTTTCTTCTTTTTCATCCTCTTCATCAGATTTTTCAACTCTTTCGAAAGATGCCAAGATTAAAACCTTGGAATATTTGGTAATCAAACTTGGTTATGATCCTACAAACATCAATGCTCTAGAAGAGCTGATCAAAAAGAAGAATTTGGATATAGAAGCACTAAGGAAATAGTTGAAACTCCCAGTTACTAAAGATCCTCTAGCCAAGGATATTGTAGAAACAGAAACTAAAAAGGCAGACATGATGAAAATCATCATAGAATAGACTGCTAAGCTAAAACAGATGGAGATAGAGATGGAAAAATAAATCAAGGAAAATGAGAAAGCTTATCAACAGACTGTGCCTTTAGAATCACTTCCTATCACAGCCATTCCAACTGCAATATCAGCTACCACTAGTATAGGAGAGGTTGCAGACCAATTAGCTAGTGCAGTTCAAAATATATCTCTGTAGATTGAAGATCCTCTAGCCAAGGATGTTGTAGAAAGAGAAACTAAAAATGCAGACATGATGAAACTCATCATAGAACAGACTTCTCAGCTAAAACAAATGGAGACAGAGATGGAGAAATAAATCAAGGAAAAGGAGAAAGTTGCTAAATAGACTACACCTTTAGAAGCACTTCCTATCACAACCATTCCAACTGCAATATCAGCTACCACCAGTACAGGAGAGGCTGCAAACTAGTTAGCTAGTGAAGTTCAAAATATGTCCTCATAAACTGAAGAGATTAAGGAACTACAAGTTCAAGTAAAACTACTAGAGGATCATCAAAAGAAGTGTGAAATTTTCCATGCAACAGAGCTTCAAAGAGCTCAAAATCAAGTTGAGGCATGGAAGAAATTAGCCACTGAGTCTTCCATTGGCTATACTCATAGGGGTGTCAAAGAAATTATCTGGAATAACATCATAGAGGAGATTGATGAAATTTGGCCATGTATCCAGATCATTTTTAGCAAAAGGAGTTAATGGAAAAGGCAAACCAGACAATTTCCAATATAAATGCTCAATTGGGAGAGATTCCATCTACAGCCAACATCATAATAAGATTTCTCAATTATAAGGACATGTATGAACTAGATGATCTAGGAGTTGATTACAGGACTAAAACCATTCTGGAGGTAAAGAAAGTCCTAAATAAAAAGAACTTGGTAGTACAGTTAGCTTAGAAGTGTCACACTCTGGAAATTGCAGTTAATAGATTTTACACAATAATTGATGCCTTAAACAAGGAGGGGCTGCCTTCATTGTTTTTCATCAATGGTAAGCTAATGACAAGGGAGGATTACTTGAACAAGCTACAGGGAATTGGCAAGGACACAACCAAGTCCTCCAACATCAAAGGTTCCATAATAGGTAGGGAATTCTACAAGGCCATCAGTAACATATGTTTTATTCAGAATGAAATAAAACATATTTTTATTGTAAACCCAACTTTTGCCAAGTATACTGAGGTAGATGAGATCTATCATAGAGTAACTAAAATATCAAGTCCAAATGAAGAATGATGGGAAAAGTTGTGCGAATATCATGATTAGAAGACAGATTAGCTTGGCTAGCGCAGCACTAGAATAGTGGCTACTCATCAATAGTTTTCCATCAAAACAGGGCTAGATGTTCAGATTCATTCTTCTGGACCAAATTGCTTCTCTTTATGTTAAATTTTAAGATAGCATGCCTCATCACTCAGGCATTGATTGGAATATTTTGTATTTTTTTTAAATACTTCATTCTGCTAGTTACCAAATAGATTTGTACTAAGCTGGAGCATTTTTATTGAATAAAAGATTATGGATTTACTTCATATGGATTCTCTCTCTGTGGGATATCTTCTTATGTTTTTCATTATGTATTCCTTATATAATTTATTTCATTTACAGTCATCTGATTGAAAATTTAATTGAATTTCAGTTTCATTTTGAATCTGTTGTGAAGTTGTAGTTTAATTAAGAGATTAATTTACAAGACTGTTTGTTCTTGTAATTTCCTCTTTGGGTTTAAATTACACAAGATTTCTGAAATTACTTGATTATATTTTGTTAATTACCAAAACACAGTTATCTCAATTTCTTCTTGTAAATGGTGAAATACTCTATCTGAATATTTAATCATTTACATTTCTCTACGTTATTCTTATCCAACACATTTAAAAACAAAAATAACCATATGTATTTCAACAACAACCTTTTGTTTTATTAAATATACTTCTAAGTTTAAAGAACCTATTAAAAAGCAGTTCACTGGTCATACAACCACTAAAAAAAAAAAAAATTAGATGCTTTGGCATAGCCAATTGACCTTAGGTTATCTCAAAGGACAACATTAGATTGGCACTGTTTCCGAGGAGTGAAGTACTAAAAGTTAAATTTTCCATGGGGCAATGATTTTCCCTATCCTTTCAGGTTAATAAAGGATAAGATCACAGGTCAAAATCTTTCACCCAACGATTCCACTAGTCTAAGATGGCTCCCTATAAGCATACATGATCACATTCTGATTTTGATATTGTTAACCCTCTACCAGACCCAAAAAAACTCATTAGGGGAGCCTTTTCAAGGGGAAGACATAAAACACCTTCTTCTTCTTCATCTTTACACCCTAAAGCCATTCCATCTGTAGATCCATTCTCATCTATACCAACTCACCTTGATTGGAAGGAACTACCTGTTAGAGTCGGTCTCGTCAGTCCTCCGTCAGAGATCGAAACTCTTTATGCATTTCATTTTTAGGTGTCCCGCTCCATTCACCCAGCTGCATTCCGCTAGGGGCATGCCATAATCTGACGGAGAAGGTCATGCTAGTCATTCCCCCTCATGTCTTGCTCTTGCTGGCTTAGGTATTTTGTCAATAATCACCAAAGTCCATGACAGTCAAGGTCTGGTCCTTTAAAGGAAAAAATTCATTTTTGACGTTTAGGTCTAGGGATTCATCAATTTGGTCTTTGAACATGTCCAGTAAATCCATGCAGGCCAGAATGAGGCCCTTACAAAGTTATGATTCGAAGAGCTTCATCGTCATGTGGATAGACTTCGACTCTTCTTCAAAACTCTATTTTGAAGAAAAGTCAAACAGTGTCATTTATGACAAAATTTTCAAAAACAAATGGTCATTTGATTTCTTCAGATGCAGTCATGTTTTCCATGGCCAAATGTTCTGTCGTGCAATCCTTGCAAAGAGTGCTGAAAATTTCATCATTTGAGCTAAAATCTCAAAGGGAAAGTGAAAATTAGTGTGTTTTAAAGTCAGTGAAAAAGTGTCAAAACACAACATTAGAAAAATGGGCTTTCAAGGAAGAAAAAAATTAACCCATCACTTCCAAGGCTATATATACAAGTTTTCATCAAAATCAAAGGCATTATGCTAATCCAAGCCTTGGAGAAACGTTACAAAAGGTGTGAGTGTGCATCGTGAGTGTTTGAGGGAGTTGGAGGCAGTTCCAAAGAGTGCGGCACACATACTCAGGGGTGCGGCGCAAACAGAGCCAGCCCGCAGTTCAAATTTTCCACAGGCATGATGCATAACTAGGGTACGGTGCACTGGGTTTTGCACGTGGTGCACACAGACAAAGGGCTGAAACAAGGCCAAATCACCTCCAAATTTTTGTGAAGCCCATCAAATTGAAAGATATCACAAAGGCACCTAGCCTCACACCATCATCAAAGGGCAGACTAGGTACAATACACACAACAGTCATGACATCACAACGTTCATCAGAGTATGATATGGAGACACAAAGTCACTCATCCTCAAAAGAGCAGGCTCCCAGCAGACATCACAAGAGTGGCAAACATGTCAGGGATGAGCCCAATACCCTCACTGAATTACAAGCATGCCCTCTTGCCATGTCATGTTTCCAGCACCTAGCATGTTTTGAATTTTGTCAAAGGGTGGCAAATGTTAAAGTTCATCATGAGTTGGCCCATCTATTTGTGCTTCATCTACATGGAGTTCAGTCTATCTTGGCCGGGGTCACTTTCACATTGACACACGAAACTATATCAGTGGCAACAGGTATACCAAATGTTGGAGAATAGTGGCATAAGAAGAAGAAGGTGGATAGGCAACATTATGAGCCTTACATCAAGGCCAGATTCTTGAGTTAGCTCACAAGAGTCTTTCCCTTCAGATACTTGAAAGATGAGTATGCTCCACTCATGAGATTGATCATGAAATACTTCAGCTGTGAGGGGAAGTTCTCTCAACTATATACCTATCACATCCGGTTGCTCATGCACTTTACCAAGGTGAGGATGATGAACTTCCTGTTTTTCATATGCAGGAACATAGAGAGGATGAACACCTTCATGCTGCATAAGACCCCTCAGCAGCAACTTAACAGTGTGTATCACTTTGCTCTTATCCAGATTTTGGTAGATCATCAGTTGGGATTGCAGGGCATTGCTTGGGAGGATTTCATCTCCCATGACTTCTTCAGCACATAAGAGGTACTATCAGAGCCAGAGCAGGAGGTTGGTGGTCCTTCTCATCAGTATGAGCATCATGAGACCACGACCATGCCAGTTTTTGTTACATATCAGAGAGGCAGTAGGCACTTGTTTGCAGCAGCAAAGCGAGTGTTATCTCCACCCAGGGTGGAAGGGGCCTCACTTCCGACATCAACGACACAGGTACTGGACAAGGGCAAGATGCCCGTGCATGATGAGGGGCCATCAGGTGGATAGGAGGTCGATGTCATCCTCATTCAGGATGATGAGGCAGAGGCGGAGAATGCCCAACTTAGGATGACCATTCAGGAGCAGAACACAGAGATCCAAGACTTCTCACTCAATGTGGAGAGGGCCAGATGGATCATCAAGTATCTGGAGCAGAGTAACAAGTAGCTTGAGGAACAGCAGGCAATCATGGAGCTACAAAGCATCCGTGAGAATCGACAAGCTGCCCAACAAAGGAGGATCGAGCTCACTACCTTGGAGCAAGAGATCAAAAATGATTGTGAGTCATGGCTAGAGCAGATCAATATCCACCTGGAGAAACTACTGGAGAAGGCCAACAGAGATAAAACCATATTGAGGAGGGTGGCTTGTCATTACAGGGCATGGAACATGAGTCTAAAGGCCCGGATAACGAGCTTGAAGGCCAAATTGAGAAGAGAAACAAAAGAGGCAAAAGAGAAAGATCGGCTTCGAATCTTGGTTGAAGCTTTTGTGGCCCAGCATAGTGCCTCTTAGAGAACCTCCAACCCAAATTTCAAGAAATTTGGGACAATTTTGGTCACATGGAAATTTTTTGGCACAAACACAGGTTTTTTCTCCCTGTGTGCTGCGCCACTGGCGCGACACGTAGGATTGGGAGCTCCAAATGAGAAATGGTTTGCATTTTTGGATTCAACATGCAAAATCACAACTACTAGCACTCGAGCAAGAAATTTGGGCATGATTTGAGTCTCCAGGAGGTCAAAAACACCCAAAAAATGGCCTCACTACCCCTATTTTGACACACAGGAAGCAGTCTTGGGAGAATGAAGATTTGGAGGGGTAAATGAGCTCCAAATTCAAAAATTCCACTTGGGTTAGACATGATAGTCTTTCCAAAAAGCACACTTGGGCACATTTTGGACTCCTGAAAGTGCCTCAAAGCTGGCCTCAAAGTGGCGCGGCAGATATAGGAAAAAAGGCCCAATTTGCCTCTATTTCGCGAAATTTCGATTCGCGACTTTTCATAAGTGGGCCCTCTCATCTACACTTCACTTTTTTGGTAATCACTCGAGATGGGGTTCTATCCAAGTGGCGAAGGAAGGCAAACAGTCACCCCAAGACATTTGTCATGTTTGTGGCGCTACACCTGTAGCTGATGTTTGGCTCTCCACCTTCATTTTGTAATGATTCGAGTAACTCCCCAACCCTTGGGCATTCTATCTCTTCATGTCACATTCTATATATTGTATGCAAACTATTTGAAAAGGGTTGGTTGGTTTGTAACTTCTGGGAGATTGTGGGAAAGAAACTTTGTTTCTTCATTGTATATTTTTTACAGAGGTTTAATGAAAGGCATCAGCTCTATTTCATGAGATTCATGTGGTTGTGATTGCAGCAAATGTGTCTCTGATGTTTCATATGTACCTTGTTATGTTTCATAGCTCATTTCATATTCATTTCCGGTGAAATTTTCTAAGTTAGATAAGGTAGAATTCAATTTTATTGCTCTGCCTGTGCGAAAATTTCATGTTCAATGTTCTTCTTCTATTGAAAAGGATTCATGTTTCCCATGCCCTTTTCACCCTCCTAAGCAATCTCTCCATTCCACATGCTTCAAACTAAATTGTTGGAATCTCCGCCTATCTTGCCTCACGAAGTAATCTGTATCTTTATATTAAATTCTCTGTTCTTTGAGGTCCATTGGTCCCATACCATCCCAAAAACACAGTCATTCATAAAAATCACTTCTTGTATCCATATTCACTTACTAGCCTAAGATAAATATTTCGTTGTAATTCATCTCAGGCCATTTTGTTTATCTATTCACTGAGTGTGACTCGGAGAGAGCCCTCTCCTGTTCTAGTAGGGCTAGCTACCAGACTAAGCGTGGTTTGTGGTTACCCTGAATTTTTCCTTCCTTTAGCCTAAGGCGGATTTAGGTTTTAACATAGTCGCGACTCCACTGGGGAGGAAATAAATCCCCTTGCTTCTTAATAATTCTAATCTTCCGGATGATAAGTTTAGGATTTGATAGGCTGAGTAAAGTTGGTTGTGTCCTTTGGTTTTTCTCAATAGCACGCTAGCTTCTAGAAGATACACCAGAGCTAATCTAGATCCCGACCCTCCGCACATCTATGAAAATCCCAATTTGATTTCAGGAATTCGTCGTCAAGAAAGCTCCATATCGCCTGTGATCAAATCCCATTCATGCCTGGACATTTTTGAGTATATTGAAGAGCTAGAGTTTGATGAGTAGTCTGAATTATCGTTGTTCGAAACCAAATCCGAAAGGGCGGTTGACTCTACTGTCCACAATCCACAGTTTCTTGTAGACTTGAAGACAGAAAGGGCTAACCGGTCGATTGATAACTACATAGTAGCTCAGCTTCAAACTCAAATTGCTAGCCCCTTACAAACTGTGCACACTCCTCCAACACCTCTGAGGACAAATCCGCCAAGAGTGATGGCTGCCCATTTTGCACCTCTTGTTTTGCCTCAATTTTTAGATGATATGCTCGTAGATTATCAAAGAAAAATCCCATTTTTTTATGGCGCTCCTAATGGCATTACTGCTCAACAACATGTGGATAGAATGGAAGACTTCTATGAAATTCATGAGATCGATGCAGAGAATGTGGCAATGAGACTCTTTGTACAAACATTTGCAGGTGAAGTGAGGAAATAGTTCAAAGGTTTTCCAGCTACATGTGTCGCTACCTTGGCTGACCTACAAAGACAATTTTTAAACTGTTGGGAAGTGAAAAAGAATCCTCTTCAAATTCTGGCCAAATATGAGAAAATCAAAAGAAACGCCAGTGAGTCGGTCCAAGATTATTGCATTAGATTCAATTCAGTTTCTAATGAAATTCCAGATCATCTAAGGCCACCTGTGGGACTAGCCATGGTGAAGTTCCCGGATGGTTTTGATGCTGACATGGCTTATCAATTGAGAGAAAGAGAACCGACCACTATGGAAGACATGCAGAAGATAGCGGTCAGCGTTGAAGCACATCTGCTGACCAAGAGAGCTAGAGCAAAAGCAGAGAAGAAGGTCACTGCAAAGGAAGAATCTTCCTCGATAGATCAGCTACTTCGGAAGATAGAGCAGATGCTTGAAAGAGTGAAACTTGACAAACCGAAGCCACAAGTTAGAAATCATAACTTTCGTGGGCAGCAACAACCACAGTATGGAATAAGACAGAGAGATCAGCGCGCCCAAGAGCAGATTGCACAACAGCCAGTACAGACAACTTTGCAGCAAATTTTTTTGCGTGGACCAGAATGAGATGAGGACGGGAATGTAATAGGCGATTTTCCTATTTATCTCACTAAGGATGAAGAGTATGCAGAGAGTTTAGCTATACACAAAGACGTAGATTTCATTATAGCAAATGACACCGTCTTAGAGGAAGAATCTGATGAATACGAAAGAGGCTATATGAATGCTTTGTACGCCCAACAGCAGTGATATTCACTTAGAAATAGAGATGTGCCGGTCAGACCCATTCAGAAAAGGAAGCATGTTGAAGCGTCAAAGAATGATTCATCACTTACACAAAGGAAAGGAAAGGAGGTGGTTGATCCGAAGAGCAGAAAATCACCATCAGCAGAACAATTACATTAGCAAGTTGCATCAAAAGAAAAGGAAAGGAAAGAAATCCCAGTCAAAGAGGTAGAAAAGATTCCCACTTTCAATTTTTTGAATGAGATTTCTAAATTGAAGATATCCATCCCCTTGATTGAAATAATGAAGAACAACAGTTATAAAGGACAAGTATCTAAAATTTTGAATTTGGACCCAATGCCCGACATGGTGAATGTCGAACATGATCAACCTGAAATGACTTTTGGGCCAGCATCAAATGGTGAGTCTCCTGATAGTGATGTGCCACCGTTTTATATCAGTTTAAGATTGCATGATTTTGTGTTACATAACGCCATGTTCGATTTTGGAGCTTCTCACAATCTCATGCCCAAGGCAATCATGGATAAGCTTGGTCTGGACATCACCCGGCAATATCATGATCTCTATTCGTTTGATTCCAGTAGAGTAATATGTATAGGTCTCATCAAAGACTTGGTTGTGAGTTTGGATCAGCTCCCAATGAAGAAAATGTTTTAAAATGGATGTTGTGGTAGCAGATATTCCTCCCAGGTTGGCATGCTTCTTTCCAGGTCTTGGGTAGCAAAATTGAAAGGGACACTACAGCTAGATTTCTCCTATGCAACGATTCCAGTGTTTGGACAAATGAGGAAATTGTATTGGGAACAAAAAATGAAATACATGATCACAAGCAAGGAGAAATCCATAAATCATCCAATTAACTATGTACATACAGATTTAGAGTCTTTCGTTTTGTATTTAGATAGTTTAAATGATATAGATAGTCAGTTAGTAGAAGCAGATGATATTTCGGAAATAACAGAAAACTTTAGAGAAGTTTTGAAGAAAGAAGAACAAGAACAGCAGAACACTGTTGAGCAATCAGCTGAAAGCAACGGACAGCAAGCAGACAAGGCACAACAAAAATATTTTTGGCACTTTCAAGAGGAGTAAGAAGGTTTGTTGACCATGGATTTCGATGGAGCAGTGGGAAATGATGGCTGGAATTGGAATTTGGGTATGCAGTCCTTTCTCCGCCCCAAACAAAGTTCCTAGTAACGTGCGGGTATGCTCTTACAAGTTGGCTTTTGAGTGTTCAAATAATGAATCTGAGTATGAAGCTTTGATTGCTGGCCTAAAGATTCTAAGAAAGCTAAATGCTAAGAGGATTTTAGTATATGGCGACTCCAAATTGGTTATCAATCAGGTCAGAGGTGAATATCAAGCAAAGCATCCTAGGATGCGGGCTTACTATAATGCAGTCCTAGACATTTTAAAATTATTTTCAGAATACACCTTGACATGTGTGCCTCGTGTACAAAATAGTATTTCTGATGCTCTTTCCAAGGAAACAAGTAGTTTGAAGATCCCTATGAACTCTAGCAACAAATTCGAAATCCATGTCAAGCATCGTCCAACCATTCCAGACAATCAGAGATATTGGCAAGTGTTCCAAGATGATGAGGAGATTGATGACTTTTTGCAAAACAAAGGCAAGTTCAAAGAGACCTCAATTGATGAAGAAAATGACGATGATAAAGGTAATGGTACAGATGAGGTGCAGATCAATGAAATGGACGTATTGCAGCTGAAGAATAACATTACTCCCAAAGGCTTGATACCTCTGGAAGAACTCTTTGATCAAGATGATGTAGCTCACAAGCCAACATTGCAGCCAACAGAGAAGGGTGTGGAAGAGGTCAATATCAGAACAACTGCAGATCCTAAATTGGTAAAATTGTCCAAAGCATTGCCGCCAAACATCAAGGACAAATATATCAGTTTGATGTCTTCATTTGCAAATGTGTTTTCTTGGGACTATTCCGACTTAAAGACATATGATACTAATATAATTCAGCACACTATACCCATCAAGCCCAATCAAAAACCATTCAGACAGAAGTTGAGAAGGTTAAATCCAAAGTTGCTGCCATCTATTGAAAAGGAGATCAACAGGTTGTACAAATCAGGGATCATTGTGCCAATCAGATTTTTAGATTGGATCTCTAACTTGGTGCCCACAAGGAAGAAGACTGTTGAGATTCGCTTATGCATTGATTTTAGAAATCTCAACAAAGTTTCATTGAAATACAATTATCCATTGCCCAAAATGGACCATATACTTCAGTGAGTAGTGGGAGAATCTCGTATGTCACTACTTTATGGTTATTCCGGATATAACCAAGTTTCTGTCCATGAGGATGACCGAGATAAGACAGCGTTCACCACTCCATGGGGAACCTTTCATTACGCTAAAATTCCTTTTGGTTTGAAGAATGCGGGTGCCACATTTCAGCGTGTAATGGACTTGGCTTTTGCAAATGAGAAGGATGTCTTTTTGGTGGTGTATTTGGATGATTTGACGACGTTTTCCAAATCTGATGAAGAGCACATGTACCATCTTAAAACTGTCTTCCAAAAGTGTAGAAAATATGGCTTGTCACTGAATCCAAAGAAGAGCTTGTTCGCCATGGAAGAAGGCAAACTACTAAGGCACATTATCTCAAAAGATGGCATTAGTATTGACCCAGCACGTTTGCAAGCAATTCAGCAAATCGATTTGCCTCGGAATAAAAAAGAGATACAATCGTTCAATGGTAAGATGAATTTCCTATGCCGCTTTATACCTAATCTTGCTGAGCACCTAAGAGAGATGACAAATATGCTTAAGAAGGACAGCCAAGTGAAATGGACGAAGGAGGCTGTAAAATATTTCAATTTGGTCAAATTGGCTCTTTCCTCACCTCCAGTTCTAGTCAGCCCAGACTACACTCAGGATTTCATATTGTTTTCATTTGCTTCGGAGCATACTATGGCAGGAGTGTTATTGCAGAAAAGAGATGACCATGAAAGACCCATTGCATTTTTCATCAAAGCTATAAGAGACGCAGCCTTAAAGTACAACATTATTGAGAAGCAAGCCCTTTCACTTGTGAAGGCATTGAAAGATTTCCAGGTGTATATTCTACATTCTCACATTCTGGCCTATGTTCCTAATGCTACTGTAAAAGATGTTTCAGTGTAGATTGATCCTGAAGGAAGAAGAGGCAAGTGGATTGCAGCCTTGCTAGAATATGATGTGGAAATAAATCCCACAAAGCTGGTGAAAGGACAGGGATTGGCGAAGCTAATGAATGAATCAAAATTGCATGCCTTGGACATAAATCTAATCGTTGTTATGTCCGATGAGAATGAGGAAGAATCGTCAATTCAGGTATCTGAAACGTTTACTCTTTCTCCATGGTATTAAGATATCATATATGTGCTTAAAAATTTGTCACCATTGCCCAACATGACTAGAAACAAAGCGAGAACACTCAAGTTGAAGGTTGCCAAGTTTTGCATTCTTAATTCTGCACTGCATTGGAAAGATCTCGGTGGCATCTTGTTAAGTTGTTTGGTGGAAAAGGAAGCAGAGAAAGTCATGGAGGACTCCCACCAAGGAGATTGTGGTGGTCACCTTTTTTGGAAGTCAACATCAAACAAAATTCTGAGAGCAAGGTACTATTAGCCGACATTGTTTGCCGATGTATATAAGATGGTCAAGTGCTGTCATAAGTGTTATATCTTCGAAGGAAAGTAGAAGTTATAGCCTCTACCACTCAAGCCCATAGAGGTGAGTGCCCCTTTCCAGCAATGGGGATTGGATTTCATTGGCGAAATTCATCCTGCCTCTTCCGGACAGCATAGATGGATCCTCACAGCCACAAATTATTTCACGAAATGGATTGAGGCAATTCCCACCATACAAGCTACAGATATGGTAATCATTTCATTCCTCGAAAATAACATCTTGTCTCACTTTGGTTGCCCGAATAAGCTAATCATTGATAACACAGCAGCTCTCAAATCAAAAAGGATGGTAGAGTTTTGTCATAAATATCACATCATTTTGGAAACTGCCTATCATTCGCAAGGCAATGGATTGGCGGAATCTTCGAACAAATCATTGGTCAACATAATCAAGAAGCTACTGGAAATAAATAAGACGAGCTTGCATAAGAGGTTAGTAAATGCGCTTTGGGCAGATCGAGTCAGTCAGAAGAAATCCATAGGTACGTCACTGTTTGAGCTTGTTTATGGAGTTGATATAGTATTTCCTACCTCTCTCGCTGCCCCAGTAGTCAAACTTCTTCAGGAGGCCAGCAGTGAAGGAGATCCCATATAGAGAAGGTTGAATCAAATGGTCCACTTGTAGCAGACCAGAGAATAAGTTTTTAAGAACAGATCCAAATTGCAGGAGAAAATCAAGAAAATTTATGACAGAAGAGCAAAGGTGGACAAATTTCAGGTGGACGATGTGGTGCTGAAGTGGGATGCAAGGAATGAGGAGAAAGGCAAGCACGGTAAGTTCGAGAACCTTTGGAAAGGTCCTTTCAAGATTGCAACATATCGGGGGCAGAATGCCTTTCTTATGAAGGAAATGAATGGGGAAGATTGTCCAGGAGGGCCGATCAATGGTCGGCTGCTCAAGCGGTACCATTTCTAATTTATTAACGCTGCTTCCACTATCACAGTAAATACCATTTTATTTCAGTTTTGTTAGAGTTGGTTAAGTTAGCCTTTAAGTCATTTCCATGTCAAGTTTGAGTCAGTTTTTTGGTCATTTCAATTTCATAAATGAGTCAGAGTCCTGTATTATTTGTCGAAATTATGAATCCATAGCCAAATGGACGAAGGCACTGTCTAGCTCGTTCAGAGATCTGCTGTTCTTGGCACCTCCAAGGAGCTACCATCCCCCATTGGGGCCAATGTTAGAGTCGGTCTGTTCAGTCCTCCGTCAGAGATCAAAACTCTTTATGCATTTCATTTTTAGGTGTCCCACTCCATTCACCCAGCTGCATTCCACTAGGGGCATGCCATAATCTGACGGAGAAGGTCATGCTAATCATTCCCCCTCCTGTTTGGCTCCTGCTGGCTCAAGTCTTTTGTCAATAATCACCAAAGTCCATGACAGTCAGCGTCTGGTCCTTTGAAGGACAAAAGTCATTTTCGATGTTTAGGTCTAGGGATTCATCAATTTGGTCTTTGAACATGTCCAGTAAAGCCATGCAGGCCAGAATGAGGCCCTTACACAGTTATGATTCGGAGAGCTTCATCGTCATGTGGATAGACTTCGACTCTTCTTCAAAACTCTGTTTTGAAGAAAAGTCAAACAGTGTCATTTATGAAAAAATTTTCAAAAAAAATCGTCAGTTGATTTCTTCAGATGTAGTCATGGTTTCTGTGGCCAAATGTCCTGTCCTGCAATCCCTGCAAAGAGTACCGAAAATTTCATCATTTGAGCTAAAATTTCAAAGGGAAAGTGAAAATCAGTGTGTTTTAAAGTCAGTGAAAAAGTGTCAAAACACAACATTAGAAAAATGGGTTTTCAAGGAAGCAAA
>APFE030340764.1:521099-576538 GCA_000404065.3 Pinus taeda
ATATACAAGTGTTCATCAAAATCAAAGGCATTGTGCTAATCCAAGCCTTGGAGAAATGTTGGAAAGGGTGTGAGTGTGCATTGTGAGTGTTTGAGGGAGTTGGAGGCGGTTTCAAGGAGCGTGGTGCACATACTCAAGGGCACGGCGCACAGAAAGGGCGCGGCGCACACAGAGCCAACCCACAGTTCAAATTTTCCACAAGTGCGTCACATACCCAGGGAGCGGCGCACTAGGTTTTGCACGTGGCGCACACAGACCAAGGGCCAAAACAAGGCCAAATCACCTCCAAATTTTTGTGAAGCCCATCAAATTGAAAGATATCACAAAGGCACCTAGCCTCACACCATCATCAAAGGGCAGCCTAGGTACAGTACACACAGTAGTCATGACATCACAGCATTCGTCAGAGTATGAGATGGAGACACAAAGTGACTCATCCTCAGAAGAGCAGGCTCCCAGGAGACATCACAAGAGTGGCAAACATGTCAGGGATGAGCCCAATACCCTCACTAAATTACAAGCATGCCCTCTTGCCATGTCATGTTTCCAGCACCTAACATGTTTTGAATTTTGTCAAAGGGTGGAAAATGTTAGAGTTCATCATGAGTTGGCCCGTCTATTTGTGCTTCATCTACATGGAGGTCAGTCTATCTTGGCTGGGGTAACTTTCACATTGACACTCGAAACTATATTAGTGGCAACAGGTATACAAAATGTTGGAGAATAGTGGCATAAGAAGAAGAAGGTGGATAGGCAACATTATCAGCCTTACATCAAAGCCAGATTCTTGAGTCAACTCACAAGAGTCTTTCCCTTCAGATACTTGAAAGATGAGTATGCTCCACTCATGAGATTGATCATGAAATACTTCAGCTGTGATGGGAGGTTCTCTCGACTATATGCCTATCACATCATGTTTCTCATGCACTTTACCAGGGTGAGGATGATGAACCTCCCATTTTTCATATGCAGGAACATAGAGAGGATGAACACCTTCATGCTGCATAAGACCCCTTAGCAGCAGCTTAATAGTGTGTATCACTTTGCTCTTATCCAGATTTTGGTAGATCATCAGTTGGGATTGCAGGGCGTTGCTTGGGAGGACTTCATCTTCTGTGACTTCTTCAACACATCACAGGTACTATCAGAGCCAAAGAAGGAGGTTGGTGGTCCTTCTCATCAGTATGAGCATCATGAGACCAAGACCATGCCCGTTTTTGTTACATATTAGAGAGGCAGTAGGCACTTGTTTGCAGCAGCAAAGCGAGTGTTATCTCCACCCAGGGTGGAAGGGGCCTCGCTTCCGGCATCAATGACACAGGTACTAAACAAGGGCAAGAAGCCCGTGCATGATGAGGGGCCATCAAGTGGATAGGAGACCGATGTCATCCTCATTCAGGATGATGAGGCAGAGGCGGAGAGTGCCAAATCAGGATGACCATTCAGGAGCAGAACACGGAGATCCAAGACTTGTCACTCAATGTGGAGAGGGCCAGATGGATCATCAAGTATCAGGAGTAGAGAAAGAAACAGCTTGAGGACTAGTAGGCAATCATGGAGCTACAAAGCATTTGTGAGAATCGACAAGCTGCCCAACAAAGGAGGATTGAGCTCACTACCTTGGAGCAAGAGATCAACAATGACCATGAGTCATGGCTAGAGCGGATCAATATCCACCTGCAGAAACTGCTGGAGAAGGCCAACAGAGACAAAACCATACTGAGGAGGATGGCTTGTCATTACAGGGCACAGAACATGAGTGCAAAGGCCCAAATAAGGAGCTTGAAGGCCAAATTGAGTAGAGCAACACAAGAGGAAAAAGAGAAAGATCGGCTTTGAATCTTGGCTAAAGCTTATGTGGCCTAGCATAGTGCCTCTTAGAGAACCTCCAGCCCAAATTTCAAGAAATTTGGGACAATTTTGGTCACATGGAAATTTTTTGGCACAAACACAGGTTTTTTCTCCTATTGCTAAGACGCGTAGGATTGGGAGCTCCAAATGAGAAATGGTTTGCATTTTTGGATTCAGCATGAAAAATCACGACTACTGGCACTCGGGAAAGAAATTTGGGCATGATTTGAGTCTCCAGGAGGTCAAAAGCACTCAAGCAATGGCCTCACTGCCCCTATTTTGACACACAGGAAGCAGTCTTGGGAGAATGAATATTTCGAGGGGAAAATAAGCTTCAAATTCAAAAATTCCACTTGGGTTGGAAATTAGACAGGACAGGCTTTCCAACAAGTACACTTGGGCATATTTTGGATGCCCACAAGTGCCTCAAAACTGGCCTCAAAATGGCGTGGCACATATAGAAAATGGCGCGGCGCATATAGGAAAAAAGGTCCAATTTGCCTATGTTTCGCGAAATTTCGATTCGCGACTTTTCATAAGTGGGCCCTCTCATCTACACTTCACTTTTTTGGCACCAAATGTGGCATTTCAAGTATTTTGACTCTAGATGGGCTTCTATCCAAGTGGAAAAGGAAGGCAAACAGTCACCCCAAGCCATTTGTCATGTTTGTGGCACTGCACCTATAGCTGATGTTTGGCTCTCCACCTTCATTTTGTAATGATTCGAGTAACTCCCCAACCCTTGGGCATTCTATCTCTTCATGGCACATTCTATATATTGTATGCAAATTATTTGCAAAGGGTTGGTTGGCTTGTAACTTCTCGGAGACTGTGGGAAAGAAACTATGTTTCTTCATTGTATATTTTTTACAGAGGATTAATGAAAGACAACGGCTCTGTTTCATGAGATTCATGTGGTTGTGAGTGCAGCAAATGTGTCTCTTATGTTTCATATGTACCTTGTTATGTTTCATAGCTCATTTCATATTCATTTCCAGTGAAAGTTTCTAAGTTAGATAAGGTAGAATTCAATTTTATTGCTTTGCCTGTGGGAAAATTTCATGTTCAGTGTTCTTCTTTTGTTGAAAAGGATTCATGTTGCACATGCCCTTTTCACCCTCCTAAGCAGTCTCTCCATTCCGCGTTGCTTCAAACTAAATTGCTGGACTCTCCACCTATCTTGCCTCACAAAGTAATCTGTGTCTTTATATTAAATTCTCTGTTCTTTGAGGTCCATTGGTCCCATACCATCCCAAACATAGTCATTCATAAAAATCACTTCTTGTATCCATATTCACTTACTAGCCTAAGATAAATATTTTTCTGTAAGTCATCTCAGGCCATTTCGTTTATCTATTCACTGAGTGTGACTCGGAGAGAGCCCTCTCCTGTTCTGGTAGGGCTAGCTATCAGACTGAGCATGGTTTGTGGTTACCCTGAATTTTGCCTTCCTTCAGCCTAAGGTGGATTTAGGTGCTAACATAGTGGCGACTCCACTGGGGAGGAAATCAATCCCCTTGCTTCTTAATAATTCTAAGCTTCCGGATGATAAGTTTAGGATTTGATAGGCTGAGTAAATTTGGTTGTGTCCTTTGATTTTTCTCAATAGCACGCTGGCTTCTAGAAGATACACCAGAGCTAATCCATATCCCGACCCTCCGCACATCTACGAAAATCCAAATTTGATTTCAAGAATTCGTCGTCAAGAAAGATCTATATCGCCCATGATCAAATCCCATTCATGCCCGGACATTTTTGAGTATATTGAAGAGCTAGAGTTTGATGAGCAGTTTGAATTATCGTTGTTCGAAACCAAATCCGAAAGGGCGGTTGACTCTACTATCCACAATACACAATTTCTTGTAGACTTGGAGACGGAAAGGGCTAACCGATCGATTGATAACTACATAGTAGCTCATCTTCAAACTCAAATTGCTAGCCCCTTACAAACTGTGCACACTCCTCCAACACCTCCGAGGACAAATCCGCCAAGAGTGATGGCTGCACGTTTTGCACCTCTTGTTTTGCCTCAAGTTTTAGATGATATGCCCGCAGATTATCAAAGCAAAATCCCATTTTTTGATGGCGCTCCTAATGGCATTAATGCTCAGCAACATGTGGATAGAATGGCAGACTTCTATGAACTTCATGAGATCGATGCGTAGAATGTAGAAATGAGACTCTTTGTACAGACATTTGCAGGTGAAGTGAGGAAATGGTTCAGAGGTTTCCTTGCTCCACGTATCACTACCTTGGCTGACCTACAAAGACAATTTTTAAACCGCTGGGAAGTGAAAAAGAATCCTCTTCAAATTCTGGCCGAATATGAGCAAATCAAAATAAACGCTGGTGAGTCGGTCCAAGATTATTGCATTAGATTCAATTTAGTTTATAACGAAATTCCAGATCATCTAAGGCCACCTGTGGGACTAGCCATGGTGAATTTCCTGGATGGTTTTGATGCTGACATGGCTTATCCATTGAGAGAAAGAGAACCGACCACTATGGAAGACATGCAGAAGATAACGGTCAGAGTTGAAGCAAATCTACTGACCAAGAGAGCTAGAGAAAAAGCAGAGAAGATGGTCACTGCAAAGGAAGAATCTTCCTCGGTAGATCAACTAATTTGGAAGGTAGAGCAGATGCTTGAAAGAGTGAAACTTGACAAACCAGAGCCACAAGTTAGAAATCCTAACTTTCGTGGGCAGCAACAACCACAGTATAGAATAAGACAGAGAGATCAGCGAACCCAAGAGCAGACTGCACAACAGCCAGTACAGACACCTTTGCAGCAAAATTTTGTGCATGGACAGGAATCAAATGAGGATGGGAATGTAATAGGCGAAGAAAATCACCTCTCTACTCCTGACGATTTGCCTATTTATCTCACTGAGGATGAAGAGTATGCAGAGATTTCAGCTGTACACAAAGACGTAGATTTCATTCTAGCAAATGACACCGTCTTAGAGGAAGAATCTGATGAATACCAAAGAGGCTATATGAATGCTTTGTCTGCCCAACAGCAGTGATATTCACTTAGAAACAGAGATGTGCCGGTTATACCCATTCAGAAAAAGAAGGATGTTGAAGCATCAAAGAATGATTCATCACTTACACAAAGGAAAGGAAAGGAGGTGGTTGATCCGAAGAGTAGAAAATCAACATCAACAGAACAATTACATCAGCAAGTTGCATCAAAATAAAAGGAAAGGAAAGAAATCCTAGTCAAAGAGGTAGAAAAGATTCTTTCTTTTAATTTAGAGAATGAGATTTCTAAATTGAAGATATCCATCCCCTTGACTGAAATAATGAAGAACAACAGTTATAAAGGACAAGTATCTAAAATGTTGAATTTGGACCCAACGTCCGACATGGTGAATGTCAAAGATGATCAACCTGAAATGACTTTTGGGCCAACAATGAATGGTGAGTCTCCTGATAGTGATGTGCCACCGTTTTATATTAGTTTAAGATTGCATGATTTTGTGTTATATAACACCATGTTCGATTCCAAAGCTTCTCACAATCTCATGCCCAAGGCAATCATGGATAAGATTGGTCTAGACATCACCCGGCAATATCATGATCTCTATTCGTTTGATTCCAGTAGAGTAAGATGTATAGGTCTCATCAAAGACTTGGTTGTGAGTTTGGATCAGCTCCCAATGAAGAATGTTTTGATGGATGTTGTGGTAGCAGATATTCCTCCCAGGTTTGGCATGCTTCTTTCCAGGTCTTGGGTAACGAAATTGAAGGGGACACTACAACTAGATTTCTCCTATGCAACAATTCCAGTGTTTGGACAAATGAGGAAATTGTATCGGGAACACAAAATGAAATACATGATCACAAGCAAGGAGAAACCCATAAATCATCCAATTAACTATGTACATACAGATTTAGAGTCTTTTGTTTTGTATTCAAATAGTTTCAATGATATAGATAGTCATTTAGTAGAAGCAGATGATATTCCAGAAATAACAGAAAACTTCAGAGAAGTTTTGAAGAAAGAAGAACAAGGACAACAGAACACCGCTGAGCAATCAACTGAAAGCAACGGACAACAAGCAGACAAGGAGCAACAAACAGATTTCCGGCACTTGCAAGAGGAGGAAGAAGGTTTGTGGACCATGGATTTTGATGGAGCACTGGGAAATGATGGTGTTGGAATTGGAATTTGGGTACGCAGTCCTTTCTCCACCCCAAACAAAGTTCCTAGTAACGTGCGGGTATGCTCTTACAAATTGGCTTTTGAGTTTTCAAATAATGAAGCTGAGTATGAAGCTATGATTGTTGGCCTAAAGATTCTAAGAAAGCTTAATGCTAAGAGGATTTCAATATATGGCGACTCTGAATTGGTTATCAAGCAGGTCAAAGGCGAATATCAAGCAAAGCATTGTAGGATTCGGGCTTATCGTAATGCAGTCCTAGACATTTTTAAATTATTTTCAGAGTACACCTTGACATGTGTGCCTCGTGTACAAAATAGTATTTCTGATGCTCTTGCCAAGGCGGAAAGTAGTTTGAAGATCCCTATGAACTCTAGCAACAAATTTGAAATCCATGTCAAGCATCGTCTAACCGTTCCAGAAAATTAGAGATATTGGAAAGTGTTCCAAAATGATGAGGAGATTGATGATTTTCTGCAAAACAAAGGCAAGTTCAAAGAGACCTCAATTGATGAAGAAAATGACGATGATAAAGGTAATGGTATAGATGAGGTGCATATCAATGAAATGGACGTATTGCAGCTGAAGAATAACGTTATTCCCAAAGGCTTGATACCTTTGGAAGAACTCTTTGATCAAGATGATGTAGCCCACAAGCCAACATTGTAACCAACAGAGAAGGGTGTGGAAGAGGTCAATATCGGAACAGCTGCAAATCCTAAATTGTTAAAATTGTCCAAAGCATTGCCGCCAAACATCAAGGACAAATATATCAGTTTGATGTCTTCATTTGCAGATGTGTTTGCTTAGGATTATTCCAACTTAAAGACATGTGATACTATTATAATTCAACACATTATACCCATCAAGCCCAATCAAAAACCGTTCAGACAGAAGTTGAGAAGGGTAAATCCAAAGTTGTTGCCATCTATTGAAAAGGAAATCAATAGGTTGTACAAATCAGGGATCATTGTGCCAATCATATTTTCAGATTGGATCTCTAACTTGGTGCCTGTAAGGAAGAAGACAGGTGAGATTCGCTTATGCATTGATTTCAGAAATCTCAACAAAGTTTCATTGAAAGACAATTATCCACTGCCCAAAATGGACCATATACTTCAACGAGTAGTGGGAGCATCTCGTATGTCACTACTTGATGGTTATTTCGGATATAACCAAGTTTTTGTCCATGAGGATGACCGAGATAAGACAGCGTTCACCACTCCATGGGGAACCTTTCATTACACTAAAATTCCTTTTGGTTTGAAGAATGCGGGTGCCACATTTCAGCGTGTAATGGACTTGGCTTTTGCAAATGAGAAGGATGTCTTTTTGGTGGTGTATTTGGATGATTTGACGGCGTTTTCCAAATCTGATGAAGAGCACATGTACCATCTTAAAACTGTCTTCCAAAAGTGTAGAAAATATGGCTTGTCACTGAATCCAAAGAAGAGCTTGTTCGCCATGGAAGAAGGCAAACTACTAAGGCACATTATCTCAAAAGATGGCATTAGTATTGACCCAGCACGTTTGCAAGCAATTCAGCAAATCGATCTGCCTCGGAATAAAAAAGAGATACAATCGTTCAATGGTAAGATGAATTTCCTATGCCGCTTTGTACCTAATCTTGCTGAGCACCTAAGAGAGATGACAAATATGCTTAAGAAGGATAGCCAAGTGAAATGAGCAGAGGAGGTTGTAAAATCTTTCAATTTGGTCAAATTGGCTCTTTCCTCAACTCCAGTTCTAGTCAGCCCAGACTACACTCAGGATTTCATATTGTTTTCATTTTCTTCGAAGCATACTATGGCAGCAATGTTATTGCAGAAAAGAGATGACCATGAAAAAGACCCATTGCATTTTTCATCAAAGCTATAAGAGACGCAACCTTAACGTAAAATATCATTGAGAAGCAAGCCCTTGCACTTGTGAAGGCATTGAAAGATTTCCGGGTGTATATTCTACATTCTCACATTCTGACCTATGTTCCTAACGCTGTTGTAAAAGATGTTTTAGTGCAGACCGATCCGGAAGGAAGAAGAGGCAAGTGGATTGCAGCCTTGCTGGAATATGATGTGGAAATAAAGCCCACAAAGCTAGTGAAAGGATAGGGATTGGTGAAGCTAATGGCTGAATCAAACTTGCATGCCTTGGACATAAATCTAATCGTAGCTATGTCCAATGAGAATGAGGATGAATCGTCAATTCAAGTATTTGAAATTGTTTCTCTTTCTCCATGGTATTCAGATATCATATATGTGCTTAAAAATTTATCACCACCGCTTGGCATGACTAGAAACAAAGCGAGAACACTCAAGTTGAAGGCTGCCATGTTTTTCATTCTTAATTCTACACTGTATTGGAAAGATCCTGGTGGCATCTTGTTAAATTGTTTGGTGGAAAAGGAAGTAGAGAAAGTCATGGAGGACTGCCACCAAGGCAATTGTGGTGGTCACCTTTCTTGGAAGTCAACAGCAAACAAAATTCTGAGAGCAGGGTACTAGTGGCCGACATTGTTTGCCGATGTATATAATATGGTCAAGTGCTTTCATAAGTGTTAGATTTTTGAAGGAAAGCAGAAGTTACAGCCTCTACCACTCAAGCCCATAGAGGTGAGTGCCCCTTTCCAGCAATGGAGATTGGATTTCATTGGCGAAATTCATCCCGCCTCTTCCGGACAGCATAGATGGATCCTCATAGCCACAGATTATTTCACGAAATGGATTGAGGCAATTCCCACCAAACAAGCTACATATGCGGTAATCATTTCATTCCTCGAAAATAACATCTTGTCTCGCTTTGGTTGCCCAAATAAGCTAATCATTGAGAACGCATCAGCTTTCAAATAAAAAAGGATGGTAGAGTTTTGTCATAAATATCACATCATTTTGTGTCACTCAACTGCCTATCATCCGTAAAGAAATGGATTGGTGGAATCTTCGAACAAATCATTCGTCAACATAATCAAGAAGCTGCTGGAAATAAATAAGAAGAGCTGGCATAAGAGGTTGGTAAATGCGCTTTGAGTAGATCGGGTCAGTCAGGAGAAATCCATAGTTACATCACCATTTGAGATTGTTTATGGAGTTGATACAGTATTTCCTACCTCTCTCGCTGCCCTGGTAGTCAAACTTCTTCAGGAGGCCAGCAGTGAAGGAGATCCCATATAGAGAAGGTTGAATCAAATGGTCCACTTGCAACAAACCAGAGAAGAAGTTTTCAGGAACACATCCAAATTGCAGGAGAAAATCAAGAAAATTTATGACATAAAGGAAAAGGTGGACAAATTTCAGGTGGACGATGTGGTGCTGAAGTGGGATGCAAGGAATGAGGAGAAAGGCAAGCACGGTAAGTTTGAGAACCTCTGGAAAGGTCCTTTCAAGGTTGCAGCATATCGGGGGCAGAATGCCTTTCTTCTGAAGGAAATGAATGGAGAAGATTGTCAGGGAGGGCTGATCAATGGTTGGCTACTCAAGCGGTACCATTCCTAAGTTATTAACACTGCTTCCACTGTCACTGTAAATACCATTTTATTTCAGTTTTGTTAGAGTTGGTTAAGTTAGCCTTTAAGTCATTTCAATGTCAAGTTTGAGTCAGTTTTTTGTTTCATTTCAGTTTCATAAATGAGTCAGAGTCCTGTATTATTTGTCGAAATGATGACTCCATAGCCCAATGGACGAAGGCACTATCTAGCTCTTCCAGAGATCTGTTGTTCTTGGCACCTCCAAGGAGCTACCATCCCCCATTGGAGCCAATGTTAGAGTTGGTTTGGTTAGTCCTCCGTCAGAGATCAAAACCTCTTTATGCATTTCATTTTTAGGTGTCCCATTCCATTCACCCAGTTGCATTTCACTAGGGGCATGCCATAATCTGACGGAGAAGGTCATGCTAGTAATTCCCCCTCATGTCTGACTCCTGCTGGTTCAGGTCTTTTGTCAATAATCACCAAAGTCCATGACAGTCAACATCTGGTCCTTTAAAGGACAAAAGTCATTTTCGATGTTTAGGTCTAGGGATTCATCAATTTTGTCTTTGAACATGTCCAGTAAAGCCATGCAGGCCAGAATGAGGCCCTTACACAGTTATGATTCGGAGAGCTTCATCGTCATGTGGATAGACTTCGACTCTTCTTCAAAACTCTGTTTTGAAGAAAAGTCAAACAGTGTCATTTATGAAAAAATTTTCAAAAAAAATCGTCAGTTGATTTCTTCAGATGTAGTCATGGTTTCTGTGGCCAAATGTCCTGTCCTGCAATCCCTGCAAAGAGTACCGAAAATTTCATCATTTGAGCTAAAATTTCAAAGGGAAAGTGAAAATCAGTGTGTTTTAAAGTCAGTGAAAAAGTGTCAAAACACAACATTAGAAAAATGGGTTTTCAAGGAAGCAAAAATTTAACCCATCACTTCCAAGGCTATATATACAAGTTTTCATCAAAATCAAAGGCATTGTGCTAATCCAAGCCTTGGAGAAATGTTGGAAAGGGTGTGAGTGTGCATTGTGAGTGTTTGAGGGAGTTGGAGGCGGTTTCAAGGAGCGTGGTGCACATACTCAAGGGCACGGCGCACAGAAAGGGCGCGGCGCACACAGAGCCAACCCACAGTTCAAATTTTCCACAAGTGCGTCACATACCCAGGGAGCGGCGCACTAGGTTTTGCACGTGGCGCACACAGACCAAGGGCCAAAACAAGGCCAAATCACCTCCAAATTTTTGTGAAGCCCATCAAATTGAAAGATATCACAAAGGCACCTAGCCTCACACCATCATCAAAGGGCAGCCTAGGTACAGTACACACAGTAGTCATGACATCACAGCATTCGTCAGAGTATGAGATGGAGACACAAAGTGACTCATCCTCAGAAGAGCAGGCTCCCAGGAGACATCACAAGAGTGGCAAACATGTCAGGGATGAGCCCAATACCCTCACTAAATTACAAGCATGCCCTCTTGCCATGTCATGTTTCCAGCACCTAACATGTTTTGAATTTTGTCAAAGGGTGGAAAATGTTAGAGTTCATCATGAGTTGGCCCGTCTATTTGTGCTTCATCTACATGGAGGTCAGTCTATCTTGGCCAGGGTCACTTTCACATTGAGTATACCAAATGTTGGAGAACAGTGGCATAAGAAGAAGAAGGTGGATAGGAAAAATTATGAGCCTTACATCAAGGCCAAATTCTTGAGTCAGCTCACAAGATCCTTTCCCTTTAGATACTTGAAAGATGAGTATGCTCCATTCATGAGATTGATCATGAAATACTTCAGCTGTGATGGGACATTCTCTCGACTATATGCCTATCACATCTGGTTGCTCATGCACTTTACCAGGGTGAGGATGATGAACCTCCCATTTTTCATATGCAGGAACATAGAGAGGATGAACACCTTCATGCTGCATAAGACCCCTCAGCAGCAGCTTAATAGTGTATATCACTTTGCTCTTATTCGGATTTTGGTAGATCATCAGTTGGGATTGTAGGGCATTGCTTGGGAGGACTTCATCTACCGTGACTTCTTCAGCACATCACAGGTACTATTAGAGCCAGAGCAGGAGGTTGGTAGTCCTTCTCATTAGTATGAGCATCATGAGACCACGACCATGCCAGTTTTTGTTACATATCAGAGAGGCAGTAGGCACTTGTTTGCAGCAGCAAATCGAGTATTATCTCCACCCAGGGTGGAAGGGGCCTCGCTTTCGGCATCAACGACACAGGTACTGGACAAGGGCAAGAATCCTGTGATTGATGAGGGGCCATCAAGTGGACAGGAGACCGATGCCATCCTCATTTAGGATGATGAGGCAAAGGCAGAGAATGCCCAACTTAGGATGACCATTCAGGAGTAGAACACGGAGATCCAAGACTTGTCATGCAATGTGGAGAGGGCCAGATGGATCATCAAGTATCTGGAGTAGAGGAACAAGCAGCTTGAGGACCAGCAGGCAATCATGGAGTTGCAAAGCATCCGTGAGAATCGACAAGCTACCCAACAAAGGAGGATCGAGCTCACTACCTTGGAGCAAGAGATCAACAATGACCGTCCGTCATGGCTAGAACAGATCAATATCCACCTGGAGAAACTGTTGGAGAGGGCCAACAGAGACAAAACCATACTGAGGAGGATGGCTTGTCATTACAGGGCACGAAACATGAGTGCAAAGGCCCGGATAAGGAGCTTGAAGGCCAAATTGAGCAGAGCAACAAAAGAGGCAAAAGAGAAAGATTGGCTTCGAATCTTGGCTGAAGCTTTTGTGGCCCAACATAGTGCCTCTTAGAGAACCTCCAGCCCAGATTTCAAGAAATTTGGGACAATTTTGGTCACATGGAAATTTTTTGGCACAAACACAGGTTTTTTCTCCCTGTGCGCCGCGCCACCAACGCGACGCGTAGGATTGGGAGCTCCAAATGAGAAATGGTTTGTATTTTTGGATTCAGCATGCAAAATCACGACTACTAGCACTCGGGTAAGAAATTTGGGCATGATTTGAGTCTCCAGGAGGTCAAAAACACCCAAAAAATGGCTTTACTGTCCCTATTTTGACACACAGGAAGCAATCTTGGGAGAATGAAGATTTGGAGGGACAAATGAGCTCCAAATTCAAAAATTCCACTTGGGTTGGAAAGTAGACAGGACAATATTTCCAACAAGTGCACTTGGGCATATTTTGGACTCCTGTAAGTGCCTCAAAAATGGCCTCAAAGAGGCGCGGCACATATAGGAAAAAAGGCCCAATTTTCCTCTGTTTCATAAAATTTCGATTCGCGACTTTTCATAAGCGGGCCCTCTCATCTACACTTCACTTTTTTGGCACCAAAGGCGGAATTAAAATTATTTTCACCCCAGATGGGCTTCTATCCAAGTGGCAAAGGAAGGCAAACAATCACCCCAAGCCATTTGTCATGTTTGTGGCACTACACCTGTAGCTGATGTTTGGCTCTCCACCTTCATTTTGTAATGATTCGAGTAACTCCCCAACCCTTGGGCATTCTATCTCTTCATGGCACATTCTATATATTGTATGCAAACTATTTGCAAAGGGTTGGTTGGCTTTTAACTTCTGGGAGACTGTGGGAAAGAAACTTTGTTTCTTCATTGTATATTTTTTACAAAGGATTAATGAATGGTGCGGATCTGTTTCATGAGATTCATGTGGTTTTGAGTGCAGCAAATGTGTTTCTTATGTTTCATATGTACCTTGTTATGTTTCATAGCTCATTTCATATTCATTTCTGGTGAAATTTTCTAGGTTAGATAAGGTAGAATTCAATTTTATTGCTCTGCCTGTGGGAAAATTTCATGTTCAGTGTTCTTCTTCTGTTGAAAAGGATTCATGTTGCCCATGCCCTTTTCACCCTCCTAAGAAATCTCCCCATTCCGTGTTGCTTCAAACTAAATTGTTGGACTCTCCGCCTATCTTGTCTCACGAAGTAATCTGTGTCTTTATATTAAATTTTCTGTTCTTTGAGGTCCATTGGTCCCATACCATCCTAGAAACACAGTCATTCATAAAAATCACTTCTTGTATCCATATTCACTTACTATCCCAAGATAAATATTTTGTTGTAAGTCATCTCAGGCCATTTCTTTTATATATTCACTGAGTGTGACTCGGAGAGAGCCCTCTCCTATTCTGGTAGGGCGAGCTACCAGACTGAGCGTGGTTTGTGGTTACCCTGAATTTTCCCTTCCTTCAGCCTAAGGCGGATTTAGGTGCTAACACTACCTCCTAGGATCTCTGATCTTATCTCTAGATGAGTAGACCTTCCATAAACATTTTTGATACGGTCACTTGAAACATATCAAGTCCCATCCATTCCTATCAAATCACCTTTGTCTGAGGAAGAATTGGATTTACATTTACCTGAATTCAAACCTCAAGATTTCATTAATCCAACTCCTTATTCTATTCCACCTCAATATTTATTAATCCAAATCATTATTATTTTCTATCATCCTCAACTAATTTTGAAGACACATTTTATGTCTACTGAAATCCTTTATTTGAAAATAAGGAAGCCTTCCCACCAGGAGTTCAAAAATTGGTTATTAAAACCCCTTTCAAACCTTTAAAGAGGTCTCCTCCCTCTTCTCCACACATTAATACACCTATTTACTTACCTTCACCTCCTTCATCTTCATCATCTTCCTCTTCCTCATCAACATCCACTCATACACCCCATACTCCTCCTGTTGTCATGGCTTTTTGACCCATTGTTCAAGCTACGTATGCTTTCATAGTTCTCCCTGCAAACTTGGGAAATTTTCCTTATGGATACTTAAAGAATTTTCCAAGATTTAATGGAGAAACATGACCCTAAACAGAAGATCATGTGTCAACCTTCCTAGATTTTGCTGACAATATGAACCTTGAAGAGGAAAATGTTTATATGAGATTATTTGTACAGTCCCTAGAAGGAAATGTTAGGATTTAGTTTAGCCAACTCAGAGCTGACTCTATTAGATTGAATGAAATCATAACCATATTCAAAAATCAATGTGGGGTAAAGAAAGATCATGTTTACTTCCTTACTGAATTTGAGGAATTAAAGAGAAACCCAAGAGAACCAGTTGTTAAATTCATTAAAAGATTCAACAAGCTCTATCATAAAATCCCTGCTGATTATAAACCACCAGTAGCAGTTGCGAAGGTTAGATTATCTAAAGAATTTGATGATGACTTTGCAGTCATGTTAAGGGAAAGAGCTTCTAATACCTTAGAAGACATGCAGACAAATTCTATAGAGGTAGAAGCCAATAGATCAACTTCTGGTAAACTTAAGGCTAAAGAAGAAAAAATAAAAAGAAAACTGAAAGCTAGGAAGATGATTCATCCTCCTCCAAATCCAAATTAGAAGATCATAAAATTGATGAAATTACATATTTTCTTAGGAGCCTTTCTAACAAAATTTCAAAAATTGAAACTCAACCTAGAGCTCCTCAACAAACTTTTGTTAGACCTCAAGCTCAAACTCCATTCAGAAGAGCTCCTCAAATGAACATTCTTCAGAGACCACATTCTGACCAAAACATTCATCCAACCTTGCTTATTGATGATCAATAGTCACAAGATATAGGCCCTTTAATTACTGAAGATATCAATAATATTGATTCTTTAACAATAAAAATGGTCATAGCTCCTTCATCTTCATCTCAGTCTTTCAAACTAGAAGTAGGAGATACTTAAATTTCCAGATACCAAGCATTCTATGAATTTTTAAATGCAGAAATGAATAAGAGGTATGATCTAAGACCTAGATCAGGTCTTAGTAGACCTCCAAAATCCACCACTATAATCGAACCTGCAGTGAAAACCATTCAAACACAAATTGCAAGCCCTTAGACTATAGAGTCATCCACTGAAACCCTTCCATTTGATAAGACTATTTTAACTACTTTTAATATTGAAAAGGAATTGGAAAGGGTCAAGGTTCCTATACCTTTAGCTAGACTTTCCAAAATTCTTGGTTACAAAAATTAAGCGTCCAAATGGATATAGTCTTCTAGTGTAGATGTTGAGGGAGATGTTATTAGTTTGCAAGATGAAAAACCCTCGGTCGTATTTGGCCCTAGTTTAGATATGATTGATGAAATTGTTCCACCATTTTGTGTAACATTGAAAGCTCATGATTTTCTTTTGTATAACTGTATGCTAAATTCTGGAGCCTCTCATAACCTTATGCCAAAGGTAATAATGGACCATCTTTAGCTACAAGTCACCTGTAACTATCATGACCTTTACACCTCTGACTCAAAGAAAGTACCATCCCTAGGATTGATCAAAGACCTAGTTGTGACCTTAGCTCAAATACTTGTCAAAAGTATAGTTCTAGACATAGTTGTCACTGATATTCCTACCAAGTTTGGAATGCTTCTATCTAGATCATGTTGTGCTAAACTTGGAGGATCACTAATATTGTGGCCGAGTATGAGGGTTTTCTTCTTGGTCTTGAGTTAGCTAGGAGTCTAAAAGTCCAAAACTTGAGTGTCTTTTCTGACTCTGAGCTTATAATAAAACAAGTTAGGAATCTATGTCAAACTAAACATATAAGGCTTACATCCTACATAAATGAAGCTTGGGACACAATTGACAATTTATTTCAAGTTTTTAACATAACTGTTATTCCCAGAGATGAAAACATGCATGCTGATTCTCTAGCTCTGTCAGCACGCTCCTTTAAAATCCTTGAGCCAGTATTGTTAGAATATCAAATCCAAGTTAAGTGTCGGCCATCAATTCCAGATAACCTTAAACATAGGCAGATTTTTAAAGATGATGAAAAATTAAAATCTTTTCTTCAAGTCATTGATGAATTTTCGAATATGCAAATTGAAGAAGATCAACAAGTTATCCAAGAATTAGATCAACAGAGTCCAGAAACATCATTCAGTCCTAAAATTATTGATCATGATATCATACAGTTATCTAATAATTTTATCCCTAAAGGATTAGTCCCATTGGAAAAACTATTTGGTAATAATGATGTTCCTAAAAATCCTTTGTTTCACTCACAAGAATAGGAAATCGAAGAATGTAATATTGGACTTTGGATGATGTGAGAAATGTTAAACTATCTTCAACTTTACCTTCGGATGTTAAGGTCAAATACCTAAATCTTCTTAAGAACTATAAAGATGTTTTTTCTTGGTATTATAATGCATTGAAAACTTATGAGACATCTTTGATTGAGCATAAGATTCCTTTAAAACCAGAAGCAAAACCCTTTAAACAAACATTAAGAAGAATTAATCCCATACTATTGAAAACCATTGAAAAGGAACTTAAAAGGATACTTGATGCTCATATCATAGTGCCTTTAAGGTATTATAATTGGGTGGCCAACTTAGTTCCTGTTAGGAAGAATAATGGTGAAATTAGGCTATGTGTAGATTTCCAAAACCTAAACAAATCATCCTTAAAAGATAACTATCCATTGCTTAAAATGGACCATCCACTTCAACAAGCTTCAGGTGCCAATAGGATCTCTATGTTAGATGGATTTCCTGGTTATAATCAGATCATGGTTAGTGAATCTGATCAAGACAAAACTAATTTCACCACACCATGGGGTACATTGATGTATTCCAAAATGCCATTCGGGTTAACCAATGCTGGAGCCACTTTCCAAAGAGCCATGGACTTTGCATTTGTAGGTAAAACATTTGAATTTAATGTTATTTATTTATATGATTTAAATTTTTTCTCTTATTCTGATGAAAACCATTTAAAACACTTGAGCAAGGTTTTTGATAGGTGTGGGAAATTTGGCATATCAGTCAATCCGAAGAAATCCTTGTTTGCTGTGAAGGAAGGCAAATTACTAGGGCATATTATCTCCAAGGAGGGAGTTATAATTGACCCAAAAAGAGTTTCAACTATTCAGACCCTATCTCTGCCAAGGAATAAAAAGGATATTCAAACCTTCCTTGAAAATATCAATTTTATTAGAAGGTTTATCCCAAATTATGCTGAGATAGTTAAAGATATAACAAATATGCTTAAGAAAAATAACGAAGTGAAATGGACAGTCCCTGCTAGTATGCTTTTGACTAGATCAAAAAGGTTATATCTAAAGCCCCTACATTAGCTAGCCCTGACTATTCTTCACCCTTCAACATATTTTATTTTTCATGTTCTGAATGGTAATGCCCAACCATGTTGTTCATTGTGCTTAAGTATCCTTTAGGTAAAAAACTCAACACACTATTTATTGGGACATATACAATGTATGCTTTATTGCATTGGCTATGCACATGACCTTTTTTAAGCCAACTTGCTTAAGTTTCCTCTTCCTTATAGTCACACACCTTCCTATTAACATTATTGTTTGTTTGTTGGTCTTAATGTCAACCTAGATCGTGGTCCTATGACACTCTTGGTGATTGGAAGTAGATTTATAGGAATATGTAGAGGAAGTTATATAACATGTATTGATCCTTTCATGTTTGTCGTGATATGAGGTATTGTAGAGGATGTATGAGCATTGGAGGTTCCCATCAAGGTGAAGAAGAAGTGTGCTAGAGTTCTGGGCAAACTAACTATCATTTTCCTCAAGTTATCACATAATTGTTAGGAATATAACTAGCACAGAGTGATGATTGCAACATCCTCACTGGCATATCATGATATCCCCATGATGATACTCTCTCATAGATGTGGTCATCTCCGCGATGATGCTTGTAGTTGAATAAAATTTAAAAACAAAGGGCCAAACCATCAAATTTACCAAGGTATTGATGTGATCGTAGGAGTTATAACGTCCACTTGATATAGTCAACAAAAACTAATGGTTTTTCCTGTGGTAATCATAAGGTGGAGAGGCTATAAATATTCAAGGAGATTGATCAGTTTGAGTGTGCATTTTTGTGTGATATATTGGATCTGGCATCAACAATCCACACACATATTTTTGAAATATGTTTTTTGTCATCCTAGAACATGTTTAATGAAGTGTGAACACCCATTTTCATTGGCATCAGCTAGATTTGTGTTTTATCCTTTAATCTAATCCTTGAACATGTTATGTCTCAGTATTGTTCACACAAGTGATTGATGTGTCGATTACTTTGTGTTCTTGGCATGTATCTTTCTATTCCACAAGTGTCCATATCTATTGACTGTATGTGATTGTGTATTGAGCAATTTGAGGAAAGATGGTCCAAAAATTTGACAAGTATTCTGACTACATAATTGAGGTGCCATGTGAGGTAATGGAGGTTTGTGTGCTCTGGTATAATGCTAAATTTATTACTTCAAATGATTTGAAGTAGGTGCCTTATTCCTTCTCCTTTATCTTGGATTGATCAAAGGATGTTTAGTATGAATTGAATTAAATATTTGGTCTTGAAGTGTGAAACCTGTATGTGATAATTGATCTCATTTTGTGGTTCAATTTGTCAATAATTAAAGCTTGTTGGAGGTTATTTTAGTGTGTGTGCATAGAAGAGCCTCTGCTTGACTATCTTTGTGAGTGCAAGACAAATTTTAGATTTCTGAGAGTGATTCTTGCATAGTTTATAGAGGTTGATGGCAGAATTATGTATGGTAGTAGAGTTTCATGATTGACACATTGTCTTGTAGGGTTTGTGGCTAAGTGGGTTTGTGAAAGATATATATCCTACTATGTATTCTTGTATGGTTAGCTTTATATGGAAAAGAGCCATTGATGTCATGATTTCCTACCATGAGTTTTCATGTTTTGGTTTAAGTAACCTGTTGTTTTTCTTCATGGGTTACTACTTATTTATGGTCTAGGTGGATATTGGTAGCCAACCACTTATTCTACTTGGACCCCCACCATCGTTTCTTTAAATTTTCCTAATTGTAGCACAATTTACTATTTTTGGCATTTTTTCAGTTCCTCGACTTCTAGAGCCATTTTGAGGCCCTAAACGACATTTGTTTGGAAAATGGGAAAACCCATATATTGTGAGATGGGTTTGCAGTCGAAATTTATAGTACTCAGATAGATCTTTCTGACCAGTATCGCATGCATCAAATGAGTATTATATGCCAAAGTTACAACCCTAGGAAGTCGATGTACCAATTTACCCCAACAGGGCCCATAGACTTTTGGTGCTTCATCTTCTAGGGTTAGATTTTTGGATGTTTATGGTTTTCCATTGTTTATAAATAATAAATAGGAATTAAAGCCTCATTGTAGCATAGTTTATAAGCCATGTATCTGCCACATCTTTTCTCATAGATAAGCTACCATCGCTTGAGCTAGTTTATTTCCATTCTATATGTAAACAGTTTTCAATGATTTGTTATTAATTTGATACAATTTGGAAGTACCCCGCATATAATAAAGAGTTGTATTATAACATGTGGGCTTGTTGGAAATGGAAACATTACATTGTAGGGAAGGAAGAGGTTATCCACACAGATCACCGACCTCTTCAATTTATACAAACACAAGGGAAGTTGCAGAATGATGGACATCAAAAGTGGTCTACATGTCTGCATCAATTCCACTTGAACATTAAGTACAAGAATGGAAGCACCAATCATGTTTAAGATTGCCTAACTTGGCCCCCAGTTGCAACATCTACTCCTATTCTCAATTCTTGTGGCCACGAGACGTCTAGATGGCTGCAATGGTACAAGAATGATCTAGAGTTCGCCACCACTTACCAAATGCTAGTGGATGGAAAGAAAGTTCTAGATTTCCACCCGCATGAAACATTATTATGCTACCTAGGCCACCTTAGTGTTCCTTCAAGCAAGCATTCCAAATTTATTTGGGACACGCACTACAGTTGGGTCGTAGGATACTTTGGTGTGAAGAAAATTGTGGTTGTACTACAAAAATATTTTCATTGCAAAAAAATCTAACATGACATTGGAAAATATATCAAATCTTGCATTGCCTATGCCATCTCCAAACCAACCATCAAGAAGCAAGGGTTGTACACTCATCTTCCTACTCCTTGCCAACCCTAAGAACCCATCTCCATGGACTATCTTTCATGCCTCCCTTCTACCAAGCATGGTAATGGCTGTGTATTTGTAGCCGTGGACAGATTTTCTAATATGGTTATCTTGTCGGCTTATAAGAAGAGTATCATGGTAGAGGAAATTGTCAAACTCTTCTTTGAATGAGTATGGGTACATTTTGGAATCCTACAGACCATTATATCAAATTGGGATAGAAGGTTCCTGAGCACATTCTAGTCGAGCCTCTGGACATTATTTGACACTAAGCTCACCAAGTCAAATGCATTCCATACCCACACTGATGGCCAAACAGAGGTTGTCAACAAGATGATAATGCATATACTACGTATGTACAACTCCAACAATCCATGAACCTAGGATGAGAGCCTTCCTTTTGTGCAACACAATTATAATAGAGTTATCCTAACTTGACTAGTTGCAGTCCTTTTCAAGTGAGTCTGGGTTTTCAACCATTGTGTCTAATTGATGTTGTCATGCCTTGTGTAGCTACACAGACAAAATCCACACATGTATAGTCTGAGGCTAATAAAGCAACCTGTTTTATTAAATGCATCCAACACATTCACTAGTAGGTGCACGACATCTTGGATAAGTCCAATTTGAAGTACAAACAACGACATCATCAATATCAAGTGCTGCACATGTTTCTGATAAGCGACAAAGTTTAGTTTCATTTCCATAAATAATGCCTTAGTGGAGCCCATCGAAAGCTCAGACCACTCTGCTATGGGCCTTACACCATCACCAAGGATATGGTAGATAATTATTTTGAGCTAAGTATTTCCCCATTCCTTAGCATGCACCCAGTGTTCAATGTGGATGGCCTTCAGCCATGCTTTCCACTATTACTGGACACATTAGACATTGCAGGCCAATTCACACCAAAAAATCTAAACAAAAACTACATGGAACGGGTTAGAACTGATTGAATCATGGACACACAAATCAATAACACTTGCCAGTAGAATATCAAACTATATCAGGTTGTCAAAGTTGGCCAACTCCTGAACCAAGGAAACAAGCTCACCAGGGACTAAGTTCAGTAGAAGTTTCCCCATCTCATGGAGGCACTCAACACAATGGGGACAACTACTTCCTAAAGGTGGATGACTGATCCAAGTGGATATTGGTGACAACCCACCTATTCCACTTTGATCCCCACCATTTTTTATTTTAGTTTCCTTAAATGTAGCATAGTTTACTATTTTTAGCAATTTTGTGGGTCCTGAACTTCTAGAGTTGTTTTGAGGACCTAAATGATTTTTTTTTTTTTTTTTTTTTTTTTTTTTTAATGGAAAATAGGAAAAACCCAAAGCTTGTGACAAGCATTTGAGATTGAAATTTTTAGTCCTCAACTGTATCTTTCTAATGAGGTATCATATGCATCAAACGAAGGTCGTATGTCAAAGTTACGATCATGGGAAGTTGATGTACCAATTTACCCCAACGATGCCAACATACTTTTGGCGCTTCATCTCCTAGGGCTAGGTTTTTGGATGTTTAGGATTTTCCATTATTTATAAATAATAAATAGGCCTTTGAGCCTCATTGTAACACAATTTAGAAGGCGTGTAGCCACCACATCTCTTCAAAGAGATAATCTGCATGTAAACAACTTTCAATACTTTCTTATTAATGAATTGAAGTTTTGTTTTTGTTGTATCCATGTGTTTATGTTTATATCTTTATTTCATTGTGTTCCTTCATAAATCTCGATCAATTTATGAGCAAATTATTTATAATGGAGAGGTTGGTGTATGAGCAAACATATATTCTACTAAAATTTGATCAACATTTAGTTGATGCATTGAATTTGTGACATAAATGTATTGCAGATGGATTGAGTTTACCATTGTGTTAGAGTGATCCTGTAGTGGTAGATTTTCTAGTGTTGTAGAGAATGAGTTTTCTATAAGCTATTAGGGTTTGTAGTATCTAATTGTGCATAATGATTGGTTACCAATGTTTGTTCATCATTGATGTGTTTTGATTGTTAGAATAGGGTTAACATATTATTATCTTACATGTTTCCATGCATTGATGCCAGTAAGGTTTGTTATTGGATGCATTGAATTTGGTTATAGAACATAAATGTGTTTTCTATTGATTGTTGTATGAACATAGAGGCAAGTTTATGTTATTGAAATTGTGTGGGGTGATTAGTGATGATGGTTGTTTGTTACCATTGAGTATTATTTGATGTTGAGAGATTTGTTTCATAGTTACTACTACTATGATGCTTGATGTTTGATACATGCCAACTTGATGAGCAGTGTTGAGATTGGCTTTTGGGTAGGGAATTCGTTTCTACTAGGATTTATGGTAGATTTGACATTAGGGTTTGTTATTGATTAGTATGTTGTTATGGTTTGATAACATGTGAGCATAGAGTATGGTTTAGTATATTTCTAATCAGGTTCATTGAGTGCATGTTTACTTCAGTGTTTTGAAAATATTGATGTATATGGGAAAAGTTAGGGTTTGATGTTCTATTAAGGAGATTCGGTTGTTGATCATAGATTTACTATAAAGAGGTTTTTCTATCTTGTTATATAGTTTGAGCATAGAAACAATGGCATAAGTTGAGTGATTGAGGTAATGAATTGTGGTTGTAAGAAAGGCTTCAATAGAGACTTACTGTCATTGCCTAGTACTACTATTGAATTATATCTTCTACAAGTTAGTTGAAGAGTTATTGATGATTATATTGTTGTTGTTCTTATGAGTCTTCAATGTGTTTTCATTTGTTTACTACTCTACAAAGCAAGGGTGGTTAAATATTTATCGATATATTATACTGCAAAGAGGCTCACATGACATTGTTTTCTTGTATGTGAGTATACTTACATTAGGGTTTGGCAAAGGTATTGAAGTCAGATTATTAGTTAATGTATTATCTTGGTGATAAGATTGGTCATTGAAGAAAGGGTTTGAATTTATATTCATATTGATGAGCAGAATTTTGTATGTGGGTCCAATTTGAAAATTGGCTGAAACATGGCCTAGATGATTTGATTTTATTGTACATGGATCTAGTGTGAAATATTCTGAAACGAGTTCCACAAGGGGACTGAGGGTTGGATCCTTTAGTATGGGAGTGGTAGCTTCCTTTTGGTGGTAGCCAAAGAACTTGATCACGGATTTGTGGCTTTCTTCTAGTGGAAGTTAGGAAAATAATAGGAGGTGGTAGCCTCCAGTAGGTAGGAGCCTTCACACTAGTAGAACCTTGTGCTAGTGCAAGATGTAAAAGATGATTTTCTAAATATTAATGAAAAAAGATTAAAAAAAACAAAAATAGTGGATTTTATCGATTGGGTTTTCCAACTAATATCTGGTGTCTCTATTATGATGATGATATTTTCATTTATGATACTCATGGTCTAAATGTATTTTATGCTTATGAATAGATATATTGTCATAATGTGCTACTAGTTAAATTATGATTTAGGTAACATTATAAAGAAGATTGAAAACTAAGTAAAAGTTGAATTATCACAAAACATTGATTCACCCCCCCTCTTAGTATTTATAACACTTCCGACTTTAGGCATCCCCTTCTTTGCTTCCCTAATCCCTCAAGTTATCCATTCCTTTCCAAGGCTTCCTTGCACAGGAAGGGTCTTCATAGCCAAGACATATATTTTCCTTACATTAATTACATAATCATATTAGTCATGTTATATCACATCGAAATCAATGCATATCAAAGGTTTTGAGCATCATTTCAATGGCCTAGTTCTTGATGTATTCAACTCCATAATGTTGATGTTGTGCACTTTACTATTATCTTGTTGATTTCTTTTCTTTTGTAGTCACCAACATGTATTTGTGCTGGATAGTTTAGTAGTTAACCTACACCATAAACACATGCTTCATATGAGATTAATCATAAATTTTTTAAATCAAAATTAAACCACAAATTCATCAACAAATTATTTATGAGTTTTAACCATAAAAGTTTAAGTCAATTCAAATCACAACTTCAATAAAGAAATTCTTCAAATTGATAATTTATACTTATCTATATGTAGTATTCAGTTGCTTCCTTCTTTAAGTCTAGCTCACTGAGTAGCTTCACCACCGTGGAAAGCACTTTGTGGTGGATACAGTGCTCCATGCAGTATTTTAATACAACTCTATCCTTAAGTCTAGCTCAGTAAGTAGTTTCACCACTAGGGGAAGCACTCATAGGCAGATATACTTTTCCATGTAGTATTTTCATAATACTCTCACTTACACCAGTGGGAGTGGGAACTACCATAAAGGTAGTTTTTTATCAACAGGAATATTATTTACCACCACACCTCCATCATCAGCACACCTCCATAAGGCAAGTTTCATTGTGTAGCAAGTATATAAGTGGCTAGCTAGCACTTTGGTGGTGAATATAGAGAAATCCTATGCACTAAGTGGTTTCTCATCACCAATCCAGCACTCAGTGGTGTATATGCCTCATGGTTTGACCTGGGAATCTAGTCATTTTTTAGTATACTCATTGATACAATATCCAATGTTTCCTTGTCATAAATATAATATAAACATGAGCACATAAATGTCATAAGTGCATAAGCATAATAATAGTTAACAACAAGATTTAATTCTTCGATACTTACTTGATAGATCCCCTACTTAACAAAGGGTATTATTAAATAACCTCATCATGTTATCCTAAACATACCATTCACATCATCATCATATTTTTAAGAACATTATTTAATAATCCTTCCACCATAATAATTCTCAACAAATGACTTGTTAAATGGAATGACATCATATACATTCATGTAATCATTAACATATTCATAAAATATAGCACATAGATATTCCAGATAGTGTTAAGGTTAGGAGAAATTCCTTCTTATTTTATTTTTATAGTTGTCAATGGTCATGTCATTTTATATTTTGTTCATGTGAACCCAACCAAGTCCACCTAGTTTCTCTATCACCTTCTTCTACCTTCCATTGTCATTCTTATTTTGTACAGGGTTTAGTTAGGATCTTGCATTTCCAGTTGGGTTTTATTTAGATTTTTTCCATGAGCCCGTTTTATTTCCTTTCCCACACCAAAAACCCAAAAAAGAAATGAAAAATAGAGAAATACCAAAGTAGCAACACATGAAAATAACACAAAGTAGCACGACCATGCTTAAACTCAGCAAACAGAACCAAAAAAAAACATTTTGGTCAACAATAACAATAAATACATGCAAAACATTCACTTTCACATCATCAATCATGTCATATCTATTTCTGGAAGGCAAATCTTGGCTGCAAAACTGCGCCGAGAAACCAACTTGACCAATCTTTAGGTTCAAACTAGCCTTCAAATCGGAGGGGGCTCCCTCAAGTGTGAAAATGCTTTAATGTTGTTCATTGTCATTGGATAACAACCTATGAAGCACAACAACCAGATATAGGATTTGTTGTATAGGTGGTTGTTGATGAGTCCCAAATCGTCACTTACAAAAAAAGCTCTCTATTGCAGAGGCGTTATCAAAGTGCCATAATTCATCTATGGCAGAAAAACATAGCTAGAAAGGTTTTGGTAGAGGAATATAGGAGAAACTAAATCATTAAATATCTTCACTGAATATCTAATTATCTAATGAAGAATTGAAGCATGTAGAAGTATCTCTACAACAAAAAATTAGTACATTTAAATATAGTATAGAAGCAACAATCTACTAATTCAGAGGGATCAACAGTGACACATTATCATCGTGATCTACTAACTAAAGAAAATAACTTTACAAAGGAATGTCAGAGGAGCTTATACTAAGCCTAGTCATTTTGAATGTCCTATACCACCTTAAATATATGCCAAAAATATTATGAAGACATAGGAAAAAATATACATGAGAAATAAATTATATCATAAAGTGGAGCCATAAAACTTTGATTTAAAATTTTGCAATAGAAGTATTTACAAAAATGTAAAGGTTTTGGCATCAAAAGCCAACCTTGGTTTATTGTATAGGAAAACATTAATCCAGAAGTAGTTATAAACTATTTTGGATTGCAGATTACTGTGGTGTGGTTTCTGAGAGCAATTCGGATTATCCACAGTGTTCATCTTTATATTGGTCGACGTTTCGAGTCTAGACCCAGACTCATCATCAGGACTGATGTACGGAGAAAAGAAAGAAAAGGGTTTTGATAAATAAAATACTAATAATAAACTAAAAATAAATAAAAACATTCAATTAGTTGTAGGAAACCTGGAGTAGTTTGCGAGTCTTTTGCCTTGAAATATTAAATTAATTCACTAACTGCTGGAAACCTACAAAATGATCCTCAATTTGTTGATATTCTACTACTAGTTATATTTTGACCCCTTTAAAATTTGCAACTAAATCCCCATGTTGATCTAGAAATGTGGCCACTTGTCTCCAATATGGAATTACTTACTTAAACTACTTATTCTTTCATTATTGCTTAAATGTGCTTGGGAATAGGGGTATTTGACCCTTAATTGTCTGCCTAGAAAATTAAACTTGGATTTGAATCACCTTTCACTATCACCTATCTTCTTTGGATGTCGAGTATTGATCTTCTCATTATACAAATTTTATCTATAATTTCTAACCTTTAATCTTTATTAGACTTTGAAGAAAAACCTTGGCTTTGCAATCTTGTTAATTATCTCAAAAAAGGGGGACTCCTTTATGAGTATTTCTCATGGGGATAGAGTTGTTTTGAGACTGCCCATGGTCCGCGGAACATGGTATTGTAAAGAAGATGCTATAAATAGATGAGTCATAACGAGTCTAAGGATCAATATAAAAAAAAAAAGAATCATTATAAGGGAAAGGTGCTAAGGCAAGAAAGGTTTATTTCCTGTACTTAGGCGAAAGGGGTAGGCTCCTGCAACTAAGTGCATGGAGACCTTGATAAGTCCACAAGCTAAGTGTGCGGGCCCCTACATCTGAGTGCACAGGCATAAAGAGTCTGTATCTAAATTCTTATACTTAATAAATACCTTTTTGGGCCGAAAAGGATGCATTTGTGTTCTTTTATTTACTTCTTCTAAGTTTATATATCTTTGCTCTGTAATCTATTCAATATAAATTAATTCTTATTTACTGCACGGAACTAGTAGATCTGAAAATATATATGAATGATAAGTACAATTAAGTACCTTCACGAAGATCTGAAGGTCATTTAGATAGAGTTGTAGTAGTTGTCTATTGAAAGGATTAGATTTACACGAAGGTAGATGTAAGCTGCAAGGATATCAAGAAACCATCACATGGGCCCCTGGATATAGAAACTTGGTTCTAGCATCCCCCAATATTGCTTTGGGTGAGGCTACAACCTACACTACATGGGTTTTTGCCGAAAGGAGCAGAAGTTTAGGGTTTTGTTGGTTGGCGCAGTTAATGTTGAGCATCAGGCCCCATCAAGCCAACAAATGGTTCCGTTTTCGGGACCAAGATCTATGTGAGGAATGTGTGATGTCGAATAAGTGGTTTCCTACTAATAAGGAAATTGAGAAGTGGATCGATCAGAAATTTCACGGGTTTGCAGCTCAGGAAAACAGAAACCCTTCGTTATCCAAGGAAAAATGATTGAATAGATACTTGTACGTAAACAAAACTGAAGCCTTTTTTTTTCTTCCCTTGCAAATTGTACAAGTGGTTGTCTAGATTTTCGGATAGTCAAGGTACGTGGAGGGTTAGCAATCCTATTTTGTGGACTCGAGAGCTAGTGAGGCACTTGGAAGCTTCAAAAAATAACATCACATGGGTTTTTGATCACTGGATTGATCGTATCATACAAGGGTTCATCACTAAGCTCGCGATTGATATAACCATTAGCTATAGTGAAGTAGAGTGCATTCTCTTCAAGGGACCACGAGGTAAGTATTTAAACTCTCTGAAAACTTGGATTAAGATGTTGTTATGTGAAAAATGGGTTACACCATTACCTTTATGTTTGGGACTATGCAAAGTGGAAAGCCCTTCAGAAGGAATAGAGAATTGGGCTCTGAATATAGTCTATTATTAGGATCATCTTCAAGTGAAGACGAAGGAACTATTCTGATTACACCGTGAGGTGTGTTACAGTTGGTAAGTCAGGGTATCCGCAGGATACCTCATCTATCCACTCAACCTCCGTCCCCACCTCCACCACATACACCTACACCTTCACCTCTACCTCCACCTTCTCCTAAACCATTCAACATGGAAAATGCAATGAAGATGTTGATCTTTAAAGGAGTGGGGAGAGAATACCCTAGACAATTCTGGTTTGTTGCAAATGTTGTGTGGATAGCACAGTAGATTGCTGATGATAATCTAAAGAAAGCACAACTGGTCACAACACTACAAGATAGGGCACTAACTTGGTATATCAAGTTCTGTCAAGACAAACCTGATGCAACGTTGGTAGAGACTCAACAAGCATTGAATAGTGAGTTTAAGAAGCATATGTCTCAGGTGCAGTCTATCACAGAGTTTAAGGAGATACAACAAAGGGTAAATGAATCCTCGTGAGATTTCGATCAGAGGCTAGAATGCCTGATCCAACAAGCTAATATGAACATCATGGATGATTAGCATAGAGACTGTACATTTCTTCATTTTTGCCTCACCTAATATTACCATTATCACAACAGAAGGTAGGAATGCAAGTATAAGTTGTGGAGATCACGATGAGGTTGGAAGCCTCGCCACTACAAGATAGAAATGTTGGAGTATAACAAATTCGGTCACAGCTGGAATAGGTCGTAGACAAGTTATTTGTTATAACTGTGGTGAAGATGGACATTTTGCGTGTGACTATCAGAACCCAACGCATCCATCTTGTCAATATTGCAGATAGTTCGATCATGTGATAGAAGACTTCCTGGTGTTGATTTCCAAGATACAGGAGAAAAATACACAACAAAAGATGCAGAATATCCAAATGATGAGGGCGGAGCCTCGCGAATAAGACCATAGTATTAATATCATAATGCGCATTGGTGTGGCTACAGGAGAAGAGAAAGGAAAGCAGCCAAAAATTGAGGGATGGGTGCACAAGGCTGTTGAAAAGGAAGTTGGGTTTGACCTCAACTAGGCTAAAGCATCTTTCATGGAAGCTAATAAGAACTTTGTTGAGGCCTCTACGTTGGGGAGTTAGGAAAAACTGGTTGGAAATAGTGAAGTGTGGGACTTGGATCCCTCGTTATTAGCCACTTTTCTAAAAACTTGTATGAAGTTGTTGCGGGATAAGAAGGCAGTGGAAGGAATTCAGGAGATAATCGACAATTGCAATGGAAAAATCAAGATTCCTTCATAACAAAATGTTGTAAGAAAGCTAGGTAAACATAAGAAGCGAACGGGGCATGAGATGAGGTTGACCGTGTAGATTGTATAATATGAAATGGATCAAGTCATCTTAGATCTAGGATCTGATGCAAATGTGCTACCGAAGTAAACTTGGGAAAGGATGGGGAGACTTGCGCTATACTGATCTCCTATACAACTATGCATGGCCAATCAGCAGAAGATCATTCATATGGGGATCCTATATGGGGTAACAGTCGACATTGAAGGAGCAAGTGCGTCGGCCGAATTTGAGGTAATTGAAATAGTGGATGCCAACAATCCTTACCCTGTGCTACTCAAAATTGATTGGGACTTCAACATGGATGCAGTGATTAATATGAAGAAGCGAAGGGTGACATTTGAAAAGGATGCACTTAGGGTTATTGTGCCACTGGATCCCGCTGAAGGAGCATGGTACTGAACTGGTCCGTGACTATGAGAAGGATGATTATTTGGATCAAATCTACAAGATTACTGCACATGAATAATAATGGATAAATCCCACTACATATGGGTGGATCATGTGGGATAGAGACAACTCCTAAACCTCAAACCCAGATGAAGAGATAAAACACTGGCAAAATAGGTTCCATGAGGTCTCTACACTACATTGCAATATGATGACCAAATCATTGTGGTGTGTATCTTCGAAGGTAAGAAAAATTTTGCATTATGATGGCTTAAATGATGTTAATCTATTTTTGGATGAGTTTTAAAGGGAAGTTCCCAAGAAACACCAATTCCAGGAACTTGAATTAGCATTGCGCGCTACACCTGCCTATTGGTGGGTTACACATAAGGAAAGCTTCGCTGACTGGAGCTAATACAGGCAGATCATGAAGCCGAGGTTTGGATATGCTAATACCTCGATGACTGAGAAATATAGCGTAAAGGATGACCTGCACAAGAACTTGGCGTGGTGGACTAAAGCTTGGGGAGAAGAGCCACAACCAAAACGGGTACATATATTCTCTCATACCCTCAATACTATCCCAATGAAATAGTGTTTGGAAATAGAGCTATGCCATGGGACAACTGAATGAGATATCTTGAGGAAGAGTTTCTTATTAACTTTTAGCTTTGAGGATGGATTTGAGTGCATTAATGAAGTGCTCCAAGAAATTAAGACCGCTATGTTTAGAACGCCTTAAGAGCCGGTAGAATGGGTTCAAATGGTCCAACTGGAGTACACAACCACGCTATGTGTTGGAATGCTACAATGTGATTGCAAAAGAAGAAGAAGACGATCCACAAAAAATCAATATTCCAGAGACCGAAGGACAACGTGAGGTTGAAGGACCTAAAGCAAAGAACCCTAATATATCATAACCTTTGAAGACCAGGCAAGTGAACATTGGATCTGATGTGCAGTCTAAGTTTTCAAATATAGGAGATTACTGGGATGAATATATAGTTGATAAAGTTATGGAGCTGCTACGTGAATACCAATACTTGTTTCCTACCAATTTATTTGACCTGAAGGGAATAGTAGGGTATTTGGGAGTAATGAACAAAAAATTAAATCATAATGTGAAGCCTGTGAAATAGAGAATTTACTGGTTGAATCCCAAGTATAAAGAAAAGGTGCACAAAGAGCTAAACAAAATATTGGAAGCAAGAATTATTGAGCCAATAGAAGAATTTGATTGGGTGAGGCCTATGGTAGCTCAAGAGAAGAAGAAGCAGGGTGAAATTAGAATATGCGTAGACCTATGGAAGCTCAATGATGCATGCATTCATGACCCATTTACAACACCATTTATGGACGAATTTTTGGAGAATGTTGGAGGGCGGGAAGCTTATTCATCCACTGACAGGTTCTCAGGGGTACCATCAGATTAAGATTGCTCTAAAGGATCGCAGCAAGATGACCTTTGCAAGGTGTGGGGATGCTTCCAGTATGGAGTGATGCCATTTGGTTTGAAGAATTCACCCACGATATTTTCAAAAGTTGTAATTGTAGTGTTCAAAGAATTCATCCAGATATTCTTAGAAGTTTATTTTGATGACTGGACTATGTTTGGATTGGTAAAATCCCATGTTACAAGTTTGTGCCTCATGCTGGATACTTGTCACGGATACTAAATTGCTCTAAATTTTAAGAAGTGTATCTTTTGTGTGCCTTAAGGGATACTATTATGTCATGTAATTTGCAAGCAGGGAATAATGGTAGATCCTCTGAAGATAGCAATGATTGTCAATTTAGAAGCTCTGAAGAATGTAAAGCAGATGTGTGCAATGTTGGGGCACACTAATTACTATAGAAAATTCATCAAAGCTTATGCACAGATAACCGTGCAGATGGAAAAATTACTAAATAAGGACATGAACTTCTGCTAGGATGAAGATTGTCAATACAATCTATATGTGTTAAAGGAAAAGATGGTGACCATGCCTATTTTGGTGTTCCCTGACTGGAAGAAAGAATTTCATGTGCATGTGGATGCCTCTCGTATTATGTTGGGTGCAGTATTGACCCAACTAGGTGAAGGTGACATAGATCACCCTATAGCCTTCGCGAGTAGGAAATTATCAAAGGTTGAGAAGAACTATTCGACTATCGAGCACGAAGGATTGGCGATGGTCTATGCACTATAGAAATTTTGAAATTATTTGTTGGGTGAACATTTCAAAACGTATATAGATCACTTCGCTCTTAAATACCTTGTCAACAACCCTATGTTGGGGGGGAAGATCTGTAGATGGTTATTTTTTGTTTCAAGAACATGATTTTGAAGTGATTGTAAAAACTGGATGGTTGACTGTGGGACTATATCATTTATCCTGGATTAAGATAGGCGAAGAACTAACTAGTTTGGAAGAAGGGTTGTTGGATGCACATCCCTTTGTTGTACGGGTCACAAATGATCACTTTGCTTATATAATTCAGTTTCTAACTACTGGAACAACCCAAAAAGGATATTCTACTCAGCAAAAGAAGCAATTGATGGTCCAAGCTACCAACTTTATGTGATTACGAGACACTTATATAGGATGGGTACTGATGAGATATTACACTGATATGTTTCGAAGTTTGAACAATTTAGTATCCTCACTGAAGCACATGGAGGAGTGGTAGGAAGGCACTATGTAGGTAGAGAAACTGCGCAGAAGATTTTGCATGCAGGATTATGGTGGATTACACTACATAAGGATTCTAAGGCATATTTCATAGCATGTGATGCATGTCATAGGATGGGAAAGCCATCGTGAAGGGATGAATTACCCTTGAATCCTCAAATTTCATTACAGGTGTTTGAAAAATGGGTTATTGATTTTGTGGGTTTGATATAGCCCCCGGGAAAAAGATTGGTACGCTGTATATTATTACTGCGATAGAATACATGATGAGGTGGGTAGAAGCACAACCAGTGAAGGATCGTAGTGCCACTACAGCCGTGAAGTTCTTATTTGAGTATGTCTTGACTAGGTTTGGGTGTCCTAAGATACAGATGAGTGACAGGGCTACGCACTTCCTCAATGAAACTATTATCGTGATGCCCAAATAATTTCAGGTTTATCATCAAAAGAGTATGTCCTATCATCCTCAGGAAAATGGTATAGTTGAATCATTCAATAAAATCTTGGAGAACACATTCACGAATTTCTACAACACACATAGAAATGATGGGATGTGTGCATACCAATGGTCCTATGGGCATATAGGACGACATGTAAGAACTTGATTGGACAAACCCCATTTAAATTGGTCTATGGGATAGAGGATGTGATGCCTATGGAATATATTGTGCCAAGCTTGCGGATTACAACATTAATTGATATGGAAGACCATGAAACTATGGAGGAACGCCTTGCGCAGTTGATGGAATTAGAAGAAGACCGATTTCTAGTAGGATTTCACTAGCAGGTGCAGAAGAAGCATGAGAAGGCCTGGCATGATAAACATATTAAGTTGTGCACCTTCAAGGTGAATGATTTAGTGCTACTATATAATAGAAAGTTCATGAAGTTCCCTAGGAATTTTCAAATGCACTGGTTTGGGCCCTATGTAGTCAAGGAAATTACAAATGGTGGCGTAGTTTAGCTCGCGAAGCTGAATGGGGAAATATTACTTGAAGGAGTCAATGGGAGTCGCTTGAAGTTATATCAAGGGAATCCTGCCCCTGCATAATGACTACATGATAGCAGGATAGTCTTAGTACTCCGGGAAACTGCAAGGAAGTACGGGATTATAAACTACACTGCCCAAAGAATGAAAAAATCAAGTAATGGGGTTGCGTGAGGGAAGCCAAAAGTGTGCCAGGAGGATTTGTGCTAACAGGGTTGTGCCATGGAGGATGGTGTTACGTAGATAATTCCATGTCTGACGTAAATGATGAGGATGATGATTTACCAGAGGCCATGAAGTTCGACTCGCTATGGGAAATGAAGGACCCAGAGACATGGAGATAAAAATATTTTGGGTGTTGGTCGAGATGGACCTTCACACCGTGATCAACTAGAGGCCAAGGTTGTCACCAAATATTTTTGGGAACTTGGAGGCTTGCACAATGTTTAAAGCATATTTTCACAATGTATCCATCTGCACGAGGTGAGATCATAAGAAAGTATGGTACAAGTTTCCATACCTAGTTACTAAAGCAGATGTATAGGAAGTCGTGGGAAAATGGCTAAGTGATTAATGGTAGCCTTCATATCTTAGCACATGAACAAGCACAGAAGGGGAAATTTCCTCTGTGTATTCCACAGGAGCGTAGAAGAAAAGGAAGCTATGCAAGCTGTTGCTTGAGAAAAATTAGCATAGAAAAAGAAAGAGGCTGAGAAGGCCACTGTCCAAGAAAAAGAAGCACAGGAAAAGAAGGAAGCTGATGCTAAGGCACCTACTGACAAGGAGCGCATCGTGAAGAAGGCCACATTGGACGTTGAGGAGTTTGCTTCTCAACATACTATAGAAAAAGAAGGGTTTGAGGAGGAAGGAGGCAGTGACGAGGAACAAAGAACTCCCTTTAAATTGTAGAAGCATAAATTGGAAAAACATGTCCACACAGATCCAATGGTCCTCACTGAAGGGGACTTGCATGAGATTGGAGATAAGGCCTGAAACACAATGATGGAGTTGTGGACACAGTTTGAATAGTAATACATGTAAACACGGGGGGAGTGTGTAGAAGGATCTGCGTGATTTTCAGATTCAAACACGTTGAATTCAGGCAAGTGTGGAATAGGCAAGCATAATTCAAGTGAGGACATCAGTTCTAGAGATAGACAGGACTCTGGACCTTATAGTTATTCCATTACCTGAAGGATCACTATGCACATAGTCAGATGAAGCAAACAACCAACTCAGAAATATCAAGGATGTGGGTGTCAACTTAGCTACACTACCTATTGAGACCCTCCATGCACTTCATCAGGGGGTCTCAGATCAGCTTAGAAGTAGGGAGCACCTCACACTATCATTTATCAACGAGGTCAAGATGAACAATGAACATATTTTCACAAAGAGGGTTCAGGCACTGAAGGAAAAGGAAGAACTAGCTATGTGAAGTCGAAGCTTGGAGGCAGCAATTGCAAAGGCATGCAAGATGCTTCCAGAAATTCACATTCCAGAGGATGGAAAAGCAGCCACGAAGATTCAAAAGTTGGCTACCGCAATTAGAGAATCAAAGGATGAGGTCGGTAGAGTAACATTTGAGTTCCAAATGAAGATCTTAGAGCTCGAGTTTGAAATTTCAGCCAACAAATCCACCAGAAGTCGAGGAACAATGTGGAGCAACTATCAGAGAAAGTATGGCCACTTTGTATGCAACCGTCATAGGTTGCACACTAATATTCGAGAAACTAATGGAACTATGGATGAATCTGCAGGAGCACCCAAACCTGCAAAAAATTGGCACAAATATCAGGGAGCTGCAATGATAGTTTGATGAACTCAGGGTGACTATGTGCACTTTGGTGCCATTCTAGCACTTTGCTCACCTAACAAAAGGAAAACAGATGCAATCACAAATTAAAGAGTTACAGAGAAAAGAGGTGGTTTTAAAGGCCAAAATACTGCCATGGATAGAGGAAGAAAGTTAGCTTACTTTTTCCATCCAAGAAAAGTTGAAGACACTCCAACAGAAAGAAAGGATAATGTGCCTCACAATGGAAGGCCCAACTACATAAAATCTAGTAGAGGAAGTGCAACAGGCCACGGTGCAGTGATCTACTGCCATAGTTTTGCTGCAAATGGCGTTCATTAATCTCTGTAACAAGATATAGGGGCTAGTTGAGTGACTGAAGGGAAAGTCACCCAATTTGTGTTGGGGGTATGTCGAGATGGGGTCCCTGGGGTCAATTTTGTTAAGTTCTGAGTCAATTTGGTATTATCCTTTTTATCGAATGTAAAGTCTTCATGAAATGTGGAAAAGTGGAGCAGAAAGCTAGTCGAATTCAAAGAGGCTTTAGTCCCTTAGTTGGGTATGTGATAGACTTTTTTTGAGACCCACCCATGGTCTGTGGACCAAGGTATTGTAAAGAAGATCCTATAAATAGATGATTCATAGCGAGTCTAAGGATCAATTTGGAAAAGAAAAAAAAAATCATTGTAAGAGCAAGGTGCTAAGGTAGGAAAGGTATGTTTCTTGTACTTAGATGAAAGGGGAAGTCTTATGCCACTGAGTTCACGAAGACCTTGCTAAGTCCACAAGCTGAGTACGTAGCCCCCTACAACTAAGTGTGCAAGGATAAAGAGTCTATACCTAAACGCTTATACTTAATAAAGACTGTTTTGGGTCGAAAAGGATGCATGTGTGTTCTTTTATTTACTTCTAAGTTTATATATCTTCACCCTGTAATCTTTTAATATGAATTAATGCTTATTTACTATGCAGAACTGGTAGATATGTAATATTTATGCATGATAAGCACAATTAAGTACCTTCGCAAAAATATGAAGGTAATTTAGATAGAGTTGTAGTAGTTTTTTGTTGAAAGGATTAGATCTGCACGAAGGTAGATCTAAGCTGCAAGGGTGTCAAGAAACCATCACACAGGCCTCTGGATGTAGAAACCTGGTTCTAGCACCCACAATATTGATTCAGGTGAGACTAAAACCTATGCTATGTGGGTTGTTTCCAAAAGGGAAATCAATTTAGGGTTTTTTTGGTTGGCGTAGTTAAAGCTAAACCCAGGTTAGCCCTCATCAAGCCAATTCCCTATGTCCCAATTTCCCATCTTCTCCACAATGCTTAGATCCAGAGTAACACCTTTGGATATATCTCTAATTATGTGTTATAATAGGAGTTCAATTCAATTCAACGTGGCATCAACTCCCAATGAAAAAAATCAATGGCTTCATATACCAAGTGTATCAAATCATCCTTGTGCTTGCTGTAACATTATCTAGTTTTGATAAGTTAGCATATTAGTCAAATAATTTTCAAAAAATGTTAAGATAGGACATGGATGCAAAAGTTAAAATGTTAGGAAAAAATGATGTTTTATAGGCATCCATATCAATAAAATGTTAGGATTTAGCTGCCCTAAATAAAGAAGGAAAAGGAAAATAAAATGTTAGCGAAGCAAAAGAAAAGGAAAGCTTCATTTTATGTTTTGAAAAATGCACAAGCTGCTATTCTAAATGTGCCATAATCAAACAATCATTGTGTTCTCATGTGCAAAATACATTGAAAGAAGAGTGAAGGTTACTCTAAGGTTTATATGCTTACTTTGGATATTAACACTATTTTAAGTTTTAAAAAACCCATAACCTAAGTATTAATGCCATATTGCCCCTCTGCTAATCCATTCCCTTCATATCATTTCCCTAAAGTTCATAACCCCCTTATATTCCATATTTCCTGACATCACATTAAATATCAATTCCCAACCCCACCAATCCATCCCACCACATCATATTAATCCTCTGCCATATCACTCTTCATCTCCACCTATCGCCTTTCATCTAACGGCCTTCATGCCATTTCGGCCCACCTTTGCCATCTGATCTTTATTGTCGTGGGGGGTCCAAAATTGGCAGTATACCAAACCACTTCCGCCCCAACGTGGCAAATCCAAAGAATTTCAAACCCCCCATGAGAAAAACCACAAACCACTCACCCCACCCCCCCACCAAAAAAATGAATTCCTCATTCTCGATACCACTTACCTTATCGTTGCGCATCTGTCATTCCTTTGTTGCCACCTCATCTGTCATTAACCACATCAAATCATATCCATTCCCTCCATAATCAATCCATTAAACATTTAATTTTCTTAGCTGTTAGCTCAATGGATCCGCACCATCAACAAAAAAGCAGAACTCCTATGTAAACCTTCTTCTTGTTTGTTTACAAGTTACAAAATTCTTGTTTTATCATTGCCATTGCATTGATTGCAGGTTGCTCGCCAGATCCCAACGCTATCAACTGCTAGCGAAACTCACTGCCCAATCGTTATCAAATTATTCCTTCTGTTCCTGGCCCCAAAACTTTCTATCTATCCATGAATTATATCCTTTCCCAATCAAGTTTTCACTATCAGCCTTAACCATCATGCCTCCCAATGACAAAGGACTAGAGGAAATTGTTAATCCTCTGATATATCCTCCTGTACATATTCATCATATCCCTATGGTTTATAGAGACTACAAGATCCACAAAACACTATGTGAGCTTGAACTCTTCGACATGTATTGCTGGCTCGAAGATAAATACATTGATAAATCAGATGATATCCAAATGTGGGAGTCAAACCTACCTCATTACATCTTTCCTCATACCCACAACACTCCTAACTTCATTAGAAAATTCCATGCCTCATATATGCCAAGCCAAAGGGCCATAGTCAATCCCAATGGACACATTTTGTTCACCATAACCCCTCAGCCTATTCATCAAATGATGCAATTCACCACAATTAACAATGCTACCCCATTTTCCTATGAAGCTCTGGTTGAAATATACCAGAAATTAGACTTTGCTAAGAGAACCCAAACTCTTGAATTATTCTTAACACAAGATGTTGCATTACCAAAGAAAAATTCTTCTTATCCCTCATCCATATTCCCTAAGAGAGACAAGCAAATAATCATTGTCATTTCCTACCTCCTTGGTTACTACTATGACCAAATGGTAGGTGAGGCCATTATAGGATTTTTATCCATCCTTTCTAATGATGCTAAGCCCTCAATTATGTTCAATTTTAGCCATTTCCTTGCAGATTCTATTCATCAACAACTGATCAAGTTTTATATAGAGGAGGTATTCAAATATGCCTCTGTCTTAGTCTACATGTTCCTATATTTTTAGGGGGACAACATGAACTTGTCATTGAAAAAGCTGGATAAGAAAGGAAACCAACAGTCGATCATTTTCTAGACCACTCTGGTTTTGAAACAATAGAAAGAATATACTTAGAAATGGTTTACTAAAATGTTTTTCCATCCATCCATAGGCCTCCTAAGAAGCAGAACTGAAACAAGGATTAGTGAAGAAATAAAAAAGGTCTTGCAGCTACAGAACAAGTACAAACAGGAGACTGGTACTTATATGAGAATGACATAGAGATAAGGATCTTTGGATGTGAGTTTCCACCATATAAGCTACCAATATTCCTCCCAATGAGGATTTTTTCCTTAGAATACATCAGGAAGATGATCAACATGGATGAATTTTGTTGCTACCAAGAAAAAGTCTTAGTTCAAGATAAAAAAGCAGGTTGGTCCATTCATTTGCAACAATAGGGCAGCAGGTCAAGAAATTGACAAACTACTAAGGGAAATGTAGTTTAATCTTAGTTCTACCTGTTGCAATGACCCATTAGGGATAACTTCCAGATTAAGGGTAGAAATCAAGTCTACTCCTTATTTTCACACACCTAGGCTAGAGATAGAAAATGATAAGAATCAGCTAAAGTGGGTTGAAAACACATTACAAGAGGTAGAAGAATAGTAGGTCTCCTCATCAACAATGCAAACTCCTACAATGCAAGAAAAGGCAGCCAAGAGGAGTAGAGAGGATGAGTCTCATTTAGGGGTTGATATCTTTAGTGAGGGATTTAAAACCATGTACAGAAAGAAGGCTAAGATTAGCTCGAGACTAAGTCTTAGCATAGAGTCAGAAAAGCAAACTCTCATCACCACTAATGAGCCTCTTCTATCTTCATTAATAGGTGATCAGTCTACATAGTCTCCTACCACTTCCATGACCTCACAAGAGCAGCAACAGATTATGCACATAGGTACATCTACTTCAAACAAGCCAGAGAAGAGCATAATGGATATCTTCAAGGAAATAAAGGTAAAAAATGAAGCCTTAAAGAAAACACATACAACCAATTTTGGAAACAAAACTCTTGTGCCCAAAGTAGGCTACTCTCAGCCTTTGACTTGGAGAAGGGGAAAATGTAGATGGCATTCCTTCAGGCACAAGTAACTCATCCCAAAGGAGCATCAGATTATAAGAAGACATATTTTGAGTTTGATATCAAGGACATACATCCCATTGACCAAATGGAGATGCATAAGAAGATTGGAGAAATGATCTTCTCTACTGTAACTAGCACAACTATGACCTCCTCCAAGCTATAGGTAACACTAGCAAATGTCTAGTCACAACTAAAGATGGACAAAGTTTCAACTCTTGCCAAAGATACCAAGATTAAAACCTTGGAAGATTTGGTAATTAAACTTGTTTATGATCCTGCAAACATCAATGTTGCACAAGAGCTTATCAAAAAGAAGAATTTGGATATAGAAGCACTAAGGAAACAGTTGAAACTCCCAGCTACTGAAGATCCTCTAGCCAAGAATATTGTAGAAACATAAAATGAAAAGGGAGATGTGATGAAACTCATCATAGAACAAATTTCTCAGCTGAAACAGATGGAGATAGAGATGGAGAAAATAATCAAGGAAAAGGAGAAAGCTGGTAAACATATTGCTCCTTTAGAAGCATTCCTATCACAGTCATTCCAGTTGCAATATCAGCTACCACCAATACAAGAGAGGCCGCAGACCAGTTAGCTAGTGCAGTTCAAAATATTTCCCTGTAGACTCAAGAGATTAAGAAACTGCAAGATTAAGTAAAACTACGAAAGGATCATCAAAAGAAGTGTGACATTTTTCATGCAAAAAAGCTTCAGAGAGCTCAAAATCAAGTTGAGGCATGGAACCTTGGATGCGGGTGTTAGATGAGCAATTAATGTAAATCAGCTGTCGGACAAGCAGGTGGCTGATACATATGGCAACTTACACCTTCGCCTGTGGGAATTTAAAGTAGGTCACTTCTCCTTGGCCGATGCCATCAACCCATTGTGAGAACTGATAAATTCCCAGCAAATTCAGAAATATGGAGCAAAGCCCCTTGCATTTACCCATACGGCCTCTCAGTTGCTCTTGCCACCCCTCTGCAGTAGAGCCAAGCCTTCACATCTCTACGGGAAGGCGCTGCAGACTCCTCTGCTAGGTTAACTTGGGTAATGGTCACCATTTCTCTCAGTCCTTTATCTGCAACCTACATTTTGAGGTCTCGGCCCCTCTCTCCAGCTCATATTTGAATTCCCCTATTCCTCTCAACATCCCCTCCACCTTTCTTTCCCTGCCTCCTGCCCCTGAAACACATCGCTCACTGCAGCTTTCCTATCGGAGAATCATGTGCCAATGCCATCGAATGCGGTGTAGGCGAGGTGGTAGTTGGGGTGGCACCACTCGCCCTTCATCTTTTCCCCCTTCTGTCTCCACTTCCCAGTCCGCCTCCATACCCCCAATCCCTTCCTCTTCCCGCCTCCTTGGCAGATATCCAAATACGCGCAACGGCCAAGGTAGAATGGGCACCCGCGAAGTTGGGTGTTCAGGTGGAGTCGCCCATCACACCACCTCCACTGCTTCTTCCTAGCAAGCTCAATTCCGATTTTGCTGCTCCATGGATAGGACGGTCATCATTGCCACCATCATGATGGACTTCAGAGAGGTAACTGACTCATGCACTAAACCAGAGCTCAACCTGGAAATGAACATGGCTCCTCCATCGCTCATAAACTTTTAGGGGGAGCTGAGCTCCAGCCACCCATTGAGAGACATGGACCATCCGTCCAGCAACCGACAGAAGACTCGGGGAGGCGACGCCACCCGCAAAGACAAAGGAATTCATGTGGATGACCGTGAGCCACAGGACATTGCAGGTGGCAGGAAATCAATGGAAACTAGTTCAGAAGAATATGGCTTACGTCTGATCATGGAAGAGAAGCCACCAACCTAAGACACCTAGTCGTTGCATGACAGGCCACGTGTTGAGTTTTGAGTTTGGTTTGTTTATTTTCATTTTACTATGGTCAATTTTGGGTCTCGCGTCCAGCTCGGGCTTCGAGTTTTGGTTTTCTTGGGCTGTTTTAATGTGGTTAATTTTGAACTATACAGTGGGCAGCCTTTTTGAACTTTACAGTCTTTACATAGTGTCAATTTTGGTAAAAAAATTTGAATTATGGAAATGTAGCCCCTGCGTGGGTAAAATGAACTTTTTTCTTATCTCGTTATCGCACTGGTTTCCCCAATTAGGGTTGTCACGATCTCAAGACTTGCTGGTTAAAATGGTCATATAGCCGACCTAGTACTGCAGAGGCTAGTGCCTCTATGTACATTATGATTTTTATTAATAGATCAGTTTTGCTTAGAAAAAAAGGTTGAGGCATGGAAGAATTCAGCCACCAAGTCTTCCGTTGGGTATAATCATGGTAGTGTCAAAGAAATTATCTAGAACAACATCATAGAAGAGATTTATGAAATCTAGCCATCTATCCAGATCATTTTTTAGCAAAAGGAGTTAATGGAAAAGGCAAACCAGACAATTTCCAACACAAATGCTTAACTGGGAGAGATGCATTCTACAACCAACAACATAATAAGGTTTCTCAATTCTAAGAATAGGTATGAACTAGTTGATCTAGGAGTGGATGACAGGACTGAAACCATTTTGGAGGTAAAGAAAGTGCTAACTAAAAAGAACTTGGTAGTACAGTTAGCTGAGAAGTGTCACACTCTGGACATTGTATTTAACATTTTTTTCACAATGATTGATCCCTTAAGAAGGGTTTTCCTTCATTGTATGTCATCAATGATAAGTTAATGACCACGGAGGATTACTTGAAGAAGCTATAGTACATTGCCAAGGAAACAACCAAGTCCTCCAACATCAAAGGTTCCATGATAGGCAGGGCATTCTATGAGGCCATCAGTGAAATATATTTTATTCAGACTAAGATAAAACATATTTTTATTGTAAAACCAACTTTTTCCAAGTATACTGAGGTAGATGAGATCTACCGTAGAGTAACTAAAATATCCATTCCAATTGAAGAACGGTGGGAAAAGCTTTGTGAATATCAGGATTAGAAGACAGATCAACTTGGCTAGCACAACACCAAAATAGTGGCCACTCATCAACAATTTTCCATCAAAACTGGGCCAAATGTTCAAATTCATTATTTTGGACCAAATTGCTTCTCTTTCTGTTACATTTTAAGTAATAATAGCATGTATCGTCACTTAGGCATTGATTGTAATATTTTGTACTTTGTTTAAATACTTCATTCTGTCGAAGTATTCAAGGTTACACCCTTGAGCTAGTTAGCAGACAGATTTGTGCTAAGTTGGAGATTTTTTTATTGAATAAAAGATTATGGATTTACTTCATATGGCTTGTCCCTCTGTGGGTTATCTTCTTATGTTTTTCATTATGTATTCCTCATATAATTTATTTCATTTACAGTCACCCGATTGAAAATTAACTGAATTTCAGTTTCATTTTTAATCCACCGTGAAGTTGTAGTTTAATTAAGAGATTGATTTACAAGATTTTCTGTTCTTGTAAATTCCTCTTTGGATTTAAATTGAACAAAATTTCTGAAATAACTTGATTATATTTTGTTAATTGGGAAAACACAGTTTTCTTAATTTCTGCTTGTAAATGGTGAAATACTCTATCTGAATATTAAATCATTTATATTTCTCTAAGTTCATCTTATCCATCAAATTTAAAATAAAATAACCTTATGTATTTAAACATAAACAATTTGTTTTATTAAATATCTTTCTAAGTTTAAAGCACGTGTTAAAAATCAGTTCACTGGTCATCCAACCATTAAAATAAAATAAAAATTTATATGCTTTGGCATAGCCAATTTACCTTAGGTAATCTCAAAGGAAAACATTTGGTTGGCACCGTTTCTAGGGAGTGAAGTGTTAAAAGTTAAATTTTCCTCGAGGCAACAATTTTCCCTTTCCTTTAAGGTGAATAAAGGATAAGGTCATAGGTCAAAATCTTTCACTTGGAAATTCCACTGGTCCAAGATAGCTCCCTATAAGCATACAAGATCACATTCTAATTCTGATATTGTTAACCCTCTACCAGACCAAGAAAGACTCATTAGGGGAGCCTCTTCAAGGGGAAGACGTAGAACACCTTCTTCCTCTTCAGCATTACACCCTGAAGCCATTCCATGTGTAGATCCATTCTCATCTACACCAACTCACCCTGATTGGATGAACTACCTCCTAGGGTCTCTAATCTTATCTCTAGAGGAGTATTTACTTGTAACTAAAAGAATAATGGATGAAAGACCTAATTGATGTCATAACAGTTCAAGGGAGAAGTTTGTGATCCTTCTTGTCATGTCTCATAAGAGTTTTCAATCATTCATGCTATGTCTTGTATCATAGACCTCTAGATTGTATTGATGCCAAGTGTTTGACAAAATGTTAGTCTCGGTAGGGGACGGTAAGGCTTCGTCCTAGAGTTATTTTTTGGTTTATTAGTCTTGTTATCATGTTTTTAATGGATTCTGGAAGTTACAGAAAGTTCTGGGCAGTGGATAGAATTATGGGCTTGAAAATTGCCTTAAATCTCGCAGAATCTGGAATAGGTCTACTAGAAATAGTCCCTAAACATAGGCATGCAGGCTTATGGGAACACCAAGAGCTCTCTAGATGTTGGCATGCCTATAGCATGGGAGTGTCTAGATTTTTAATAGTTTGGAAACTCAGTGGGACCCAGGGACATGATACTTGTGTGGTTGGGATGGCTCCTAGGAGTGTTGTTGCTGATGTGGAAGGTATGTTTGATATGTTTTCATCAATTCCACTTCCTTAAGGATACCTAGGAGGCTTAATCATATCATAGTAGCCTCTCGTCACATGTTTACCTCGATTGGCTAGTTACTTTGGTAGATATGGGAGGAGGGTGTTACAGAGTGGTATCAGAGTGGGTTTCACTCTCTTTGGTTCATATCTGATACCACAGAGTGGTATCAGAGCATGGTTCGCCCCTCGAACTGGATGGGAGGTGTGTTGGTCATGCATTCATGTCAGTTGCAAATGTGTTCCTTATGCTTGTAGTCCATGTCCTTGTTGCATTTTCATGGTGTTAATCATGGTTGTAGTGATGTTTTCATGTGAAGGTTGAGGGTGTTGTTGTGGGATGTGTCATCATGAGTGTATGGTTGTATATGCATTTTTTATGCATGCCGGTGTCTATATGTCATTATGCATGCATTTTCATGGTAAAGGTTGTTGTCCATGAGGTCATTGTATGTATTTTAGGTCATCATGATGTTGTTGGTACGTTATGATGTTGATGTGTTGGTTGAGATAGAGCAAGATATGCAGATCATCAAAGTGAAGTTGCAACATTGGACCTCAAGGCAAGAGCATGTTGTCATACAGGTTTGTATGTTGGGCATGCATGTATGTCGATTAAGGATTATTGTATGCATTATGGTTATGTGTATGCCTTTCATTTTATTGTTGTTATGATTGCATACATGATAGATGCTACTTGATTATTGTACTCATATGCAATGTGTCGAATAACCATGAATGATAGTAACTTGTAATTGTATGCATTTCTATTATTGTTTTATGTTAGATAACCTGGTAATTATGTTATATGTTGTTCATGAGTATGTTATAGGTTAATTTGTTGTGGTTATATGATAGTGAGCTTGATGATTAGGTTATATATTGTTGTTTTTATATGCTAGTAACTTGATGATTAGGGTTATATAATTAATATATTGATCTTATGTGTGGACCATTTGGTCTCAAACCCATTATACAATCCCATGGTCCACGGACCATGGGTAAAACTCTCAAGCCGACATTAAATTACAAAAGTAAGGGAAGAAAGCCCTATGACTCAATTACAACTTCGCGCTTCGCCCCCATAGATCATGGAGTCTTTACATCGGACTTAGTCAAAACTTGGGCTTTAAGCCCCAAAACTTGCCTTGGGGGATCCCGCACCCAACAGGCCCCCAACACAAACATCATGACTTGCCCTTGAGTCACTCTATCGGTGCAAAGATCTTCACGCGGGGACCTCCCAACTCTGCTTAGACTGCTGCAAGGTTGGCAGTGCCCTCAGCGGCTACCTGTTGTATCTATTGTATGCATTGTTCAGAGACTATTGTATCTTATTTTCTTCCCTGTATTTGCTCCTTTTTCCCCTGCATCTGTTTATAATCCTGTGCCTCCTTTCAACTGCCTGGAGCGCTAAGACTGTTCTTCCCATGGCTAGTCAGGTGGCCAAGCCACTTGTATACATCTTCCATTGATCACCAATCACTTTTCCTGAGAAAAGTCCACCTTTTAACTTTACTGTCTAAATCACGCACTTCACTCTCTGCATCACGCACTTCACTCTCTGCATCGCGCCACCATCAGCAATCCCTCTAGCAATATACAGTCTAATCCAAGGCATTAATCTAATCAACTCTCAGCGGTAGTCCCAAAATTTGTCAAGGTAATCGTGCGCATCCTATTTTATCACCATAGTTTTCTTATCGAGAAAAACCTTTTTTATTCCTTCCTCAAGCTTCCTAACTTCTACTTCCACCAGAGCGCCTTTCTCCCTTAACTTCACTCTTTCTTTCATGAGTTCTTGGAGCCTAAGATCACCCTATTGGATCTCTTCATCAGGTCCCAAGTATTCTTCTTCGTCCAACTACGCGACCCCTTCTTCCAAGGTTCCATGAACCGTCATATCCATGAGCACTGTTGGGCACAGACTAAGCATAATATACTCCATCGACATTTCAGTGTTTGCTCCATAAGCCAGCCTAGAAGGCATCTCTCCCATCTGTTTCTTACATGATGTCCTATAGGCCCATAAGACTGCTGATACGTGCAGATCCTAATCACTTCATTATGCATTACATACCTTGTTCAGTGCTTCACAGACTTCATCAAATGCTTTTGCATGGGTAACCTTATGCGCACTTGTTTTTTCCACACTATGTCGTTCCAACTTGAGGGATCATTCACGCAATTGCTCCCCCAACACATGCTTCTTGACCGTATTCCCCAACACGAAGTTATGTGCATTCACGCAGGCTATTTCCATATGCTTGTACCTAGCTGGACAGATGCGCATGCAGACCATCCCATCCATTGTATTTATCTTTTAGTCGCATCTTAGGCTTCCCAAAACGCATGCGCGTCATTCTTCTGCATTTGCGCTAGTTCTCAAAGCTTCCTTGGTAAGTACCCCACTACCTTGTGGGTGTAGTGTGCAATACCCACTTCAAATCCTCAAAACCTTGTTGTTCCAACACCTCCCTTTTAAATCTGCTAAGAAAACATTTACCTCACTTAACCCATCATAAGTAGGAAGATCCCTCACTTCCGTGGATATGCAGTGTAGCGATCTTGTCATCATATTACAATTTAGCGTGGTCACCTCGTGCAACCGGTTCTTCCATCACTCTATCTCCTCGTCAGAATCCAATGTATAGGATCTTTCGCGCTCCCAGGAGATCCACCCATCTAGGTTGGGATTTACCCAGTCTTGCTCTCGCAAGGTTATCTTGTAGATGCAGTGCAAATCATCGTCGCTTTCATAGTTGCGCACAGACTCAGTATAGCATGATCCTTCCATAGGGTCCAAGGGTACAACTATGCGCAAAGACTTCCTATCAAAAATCATCTTGCACTTCTTCATATTTATCACCCCATCCATGTCAGTGCCCCAATCAATTCCTAAGAGCGCAGGGTAGGGATTGTTGTCATCAACAATCTCTATCACTTCAAAGTCTGCTAACGTGCTCACTCCTTCAATATCCACGGTGATTCCCTGCAATCTCCCCATAGGTATTATCTTTTGTTGGTTCGCCATTCATGGCTAGATAGGAGACCATTGCAGCATAGGCCTCCCCATGCCCTCCCATGTCTGCTTCAGTAGAATGTTCGCGTCTGATCCTAAATCCAAAATTACTTGGTCCATCTCATATTCTCCAATCTGTGCGGTCAACCTCATTTCTCTTCCCATCCTCGTCGCATGCTTTCCAATCTTCTATACTACACACGGTTCTCTTGGAACGGTCCCAGCACATCTGTTAATGAGTTCCTGCAATCCCTTTACAACCTTACTGTCGCGCAGTAGCTTCATGAATGTTTCTAGGAACATGTAAGCATATATGTGTCCATTTCCAGCTTCGAACTATCTTTGCTTCCTGAACTGGAGGCATCAATGAAGCTCTTCTTAGCTTCCATGAAGGTTTCCTTAGCACACTCTAAATCAAACTCTACTTCTTTCGTCGAAGCCTTGCGAACCGAATTACTATCTTCAGGTTGTTTGCCCTTATCATCTCCCATTGCGATTCCAGTTCAGAGCACAATGTTCACATTTGGATCTTCCTCATCATCTTTAGGTTCTGACTCGGGAGAGATGGTAGCACTCCCTTGTCGCGTATCCTAGCTCTTAGTGTAGAACAATCCTCGGTCTCATGATCAAACAAGGTACAATACAGACATGATGGGCACGTTTTATTCATACAATCATGGGCATAATGTCCTGGACCTCCACTCCATTTGGTCTCAAACCAAGAATCACATCATGATTAGTGACTATAATGGTCACTTTCCAGCTAACCCACGTAGCAGTGCAGCCACCCTTGTGTTGTCGTGGACCTTGTGACACTTCACTCTTGCACGCATTCTTGTCATCATGCAGCTCTCAGGTAGGGTAGTTTGTAGTCTCGCACCTCCTTTCAACTGCGTGGAGCACTAAGACTATGCTTCCCATGGCTAGTCAGGTGGCTAGGCCATCGGTATACGGCTTCAACCAACCATCAATCACTTTTCCTGGGAAAAGTCCACCTTTTAACTTTACTATCTACTTCATGCACTTCACCATCTACATTGTGCCACCATCAGTGATCCCTCTAGTTATATACGATCCAATCCAAGGCATCGAACTGATCAACTCTCGGAGGTAGTCCCCAAATTCATCAACGTAATTGTGCGCATCCTATTTTATCACCACATTTTTCTTATCAAGAAATTCCTTCTATATTCCTTTCTCAAGCTTCTTGACTTCTTCATCCACCATGGTGCTTTTCTCCCTTAACTGAACTCTTCCATTCATGAGTTCTTGGAGCCTAAGATTACCCTATTGAATCTCTTCATCAGGTCCCAAGCGTTCTTCTTCGAGTTCTTCCAATTGCATGATCTCATCTTCCAAGCCTCCATGAACTGTCATATCCATGGGCGTTGCTATACACAGACTAGGCATACTATACTCCATCGACATTACAGTGGTTGCTCCATAGGCCAGTCTAGAAGGCGTCTATCCCATCAGTTTCTTGCACATTGTCCTATAAGCCCATAAAACATCTAGTGCGTGCAAGTCCCAATCACTTTGTTGTGCATTACATACCTTATTCATTGCTTCGCATACTTCATTAAATGCTTCAACGTGGATAACCTTCTGCACACTTTTATCTCCACACTCTCTCATTCCAACTTCAGGGACCGTTCACGCATTTGCCCCCCAACACATGCTTATTGATCGTATTCCCCAACGCGAAGTTCATGTGCATCCGCATAAGTTGTGGCTCTTCTCCATAGACCTTTGTCCACATGGCCAGGTGTGCGCACGGATCATCTCGTCCATCATACTTGTCTGTTAGTCACATCTTAGGCTTCCCAAAACACATGTGCATCATTCTCCTACACTCGTGCCAATCCTCAAAGCTTCTTGGGTACGTACCCCACCACCTTGCAGGCGTAGCACGCAGTACCCATTTCAAGGCCTAGAAACGTTGTTTTTTCAACACCTCCCTTTCAAACTTATCTATGAAAGTATCTACCTCACTTAACCCACCATAAGTAGGCAGATCCCTTACTTTTGTCAATACGCAGTGCATCGATCTTGTCATCATATTAAAATTTAGTGTGGTTACCCCATGTAACCAGCTCCACCATCTCTCTATCTCCTCATCTGAATCTGACATCTAGGAGATTTCGTACTCCCATGAAATTTTTCCATCTGCAGTGGGATTTACCCAATCTTGCTCACATGCAGTTATTTTGTAGATGCAAGCAAAATCATCACCACTTTCATAGTCACACACCAGCTCTATATAGCGCGATCCCTCAATAGGGTCCAAAAGTATAACTACGTGCAAAAAATTAGTCTCAAAAATCATCTTGCGCTTCTTCAGATTAATCACCCCATTCATGTCAATGGCCCAATCAATTCCTAAGAGCACGGGGTAGGGATTGTTGTCATAAAAAATCTCTATCACTTCAAATTCTGCTAGCACGCTTGCTCCTTCAATATCCACAATGATTCCCTGTAATGTCCCCATAGGTATTATCTTTTGTTGGTTCGCCATTCACAATTGGATAGGAGACCATTGTAGTGTAGGCCTCCCCATGCACTCCCATGTCTACTTTGACAGAACATTCGCATCCGATCCTAAATCTAGAATTACTTGGTCCATCTCATATTCTCCAATCTATGTGGTTAACCTCATTTCTCTTTCCCTCCTCATCACATGCTTTCCAATCTTCTATAATACACGTGGTTCTCCTAACACAGTCCCAGCGGATCTGTTAATGAGTTTACAACCCTTTTACAACCTTACTATCACACAGTAGCTTCATGCATGTTTCCAGGAATGTCATAAGCATAGATGGGTCCATTTCCGGCTCTAGTCTATCTTTGCTTCCTGAAGTGGAGGCATCAACGAAGCTCTTCTTAGCTTCCATGAAGGTTTCCTTAGCACATTCCAAATCAAACTTTGCTTCTTTCGTCAGAGCCTTGCAAACCCAAGTACTATCTTCGAGTTGTTTGCCTTTATCATATCCTATCGTAATTCCACTTCAGAGCACAATGTTCACATTTGGATCTTCCTTGCGTGACTCAAACCTCATCATCTCTAGGCTTTAAGTCAGGGGAGGTGGTAGTGCTCCCTTGTCATGTATCTTAACTATAAGCATAGGACAATCCTTTGTTTCATGATCAAACAAGGTACAGTGCATTGGGTTCATACAATCACATCCATAATGTCCTAGCCCTCCACAATTGTAGCATATCACATTTCCACGACCTCTTCCAGGTCCTCCTCCACCTCAGCCTCGTCTGCACCCCTAAAATCCGGTTCGTGCCACTCCTGCGTTTTGGTCTAGGCACCACGTTTAGGCCTGAAATCTACAGGTGGGAGTTCTATCCATCATCAGCTCATAGCTTCTACAAGTGCACTCATCATGTCCAACCGATCTACAAAAATTACAAAATAACTTTTTTGAATTCTACGTGTAATTATGTAACAAATGGCAGTTGTCTGTAGCATGCTTTCCTCCTATTTGACAAATCGCACACCACAAAGTAGGTGTCACGCTAGGTCTTGCTTGTGCCTCTGGTCTTAACGGTATCGGTCCTCCTCCCGTGAGGTAATTTGCACACACAGGGCAGTGGTCCTTATCATGACCCTGACCCTTGCATTTTACACACCATAGATCTTAACGCACTTCTGGGCGAGTTGTCCTGTCCTATTTTAGACTCTGCATCTCAAGGCATAAGTCTTTCAACCGCGCGTGGATCTACTGAACTCCCAAGTTAGAATCCTGTATCAGGGTCTCATGCAGCCTCATCGTGATCTCCAAGGCCTCTGCCTGAGTTGTTAACCTTTGTTGCAACAACACGTTCCTCAAATGCGGCATTAACGATGCTACAAACCATTTGCAATGTTGTCCATCCATCAAAGTCATATTAGATTCATGAATCATACACTTTAGTCTCTAATCCAGCTTCCAAGGAGTCTAGCCTAGTAGCATTGTGATCTCTTTGAATCCAATGATCGACTACACTTCTGACTTCGGCCTTCTAAATTCTCTGTTTATCGCAATTTTCATATCCGTGATTCCCGCATTCAGATTTCCATTAGAATGCTTAATATACCAGGTTAACACGTGACCCTGCAGAGTGTTGACCAGCATCACTTTCTTTATATTATCATATGTAACTCCCTGTGCTTCCCATATGGCCCTTATCACGAACCAAAACTAGTCTGGATCTTCATTTCCTACTCCCTTGAACACAGGAAACTTTATCGCACTTGCCATATTGAATTGGGTGGTGGCGAAGGTGGTATGAGTGAAGATGGAGGTGAAGGCAGTAAAATTGGTGGTGATGTGGGTGGGGGTGGTATGCACACAATCCTCTACCTTATCAAATTAATCGCACTTCACGATGAGACCTTCACAAGATCTTCCTTCATTTCTGTAGATTTTTCCACTTCATGTGGCTCCGGACATCAAGGTAATTGCATAACCCTCTTTTCACACAATAAAATTTTAATTCAAGTATTCAGAGACTTTACGTACTTACCTCATGGTCCTTTCAGAAAGCGTCATTCTACCTCACTATAGCTGTTTGAAGAATCTACCATGAACTCAGTAATGAATCCTCTTATAATATGATCAAGCCAATGATCAACAACGCACGCAATCTTATCCTTCGATGCTTCCAATCTGCACACCAACTCTAGGATCCATACAATAGGATTGTCGAGCTTCCACCTTCCTTGGCTATCTGTTAGCTTCGTGATCCACTTGTATAGCTCAGTAGGGAAAGATGCGAAGAAAATTTTGTGGATCTCTGTGTATAGGTAGTAATCTAACCACTCTTCCTTTGATAGTCGCGGATTCTTGTTCTCCTGCGCTGCGAACTCGTGAATTCTCTTGTCCAACAAACCTTCAATTTCATTCTTAGGTGGATTCCCATGATACGACATCAAAAATCTCTATGCATATTCTGGTCCCGGAAACAGAACCATTTGTTGGCTTGATGGGGCCTGACCCAGGTTTGGAGTTATTTAGCCAAACAAATCCCTATACTACTAGCCCTTTTGGCAACAGCCTGCAGAACCCAGATCGAGGTCTCACCCAAAGCAGTATGGGGGAATGCTGAAACCAAGTTTTCGCACCCTTGAGATGTCTGAGGGGTTGATTTAGTCCAACTCTGAATACCTTCATGCAGGTTACTTTGTGCACTTTCTTAACCTGTGAAGCCTTCGCACTCTGTTATACTCGCCTTCATGCAGCCCTAACCAGAGGTGGAGTTGATTTCGCACTACTAAAGCAGCGACTTGCACTATTTCCCCAAGTTATACCATGGATCTTACTTGTCTTCTTATAATAGTTTGTTATGTTCACGTAAACAGATACTTTATATTATATTCGCTTTATCAACACATTCATATAAATTTGCGCATCATTAAACAACAAAAATGGAAATCATACCCAATACATTCAATGCATAAAATAGTAAAATATACATAGAAAATATGTAGAACTTCTCTTTATTACTTCTCCAAAGATTACAGACTCAATGTGTCCTACGTACTCAGATGCAGACAACTAGGACTCTGCGCACTCAGCTGCAAAGACTTCTCCTACTCTACGACCCAAAGACTCAACTTTTCACTTCAACTTAGACTGTCTGATTCTTAGATTCCCTCATGACTCTATTCGATTAGATTAAAAATTAGAGACTCATTCTATTTATACAATCCCATGGTCCGCGGACCATGGGTAGAACTCTCAAGCTGACACGACATTACAAAAGTAAGGGCAGACAACCCTATGACTCAATTATAACTCCACACTGGGTGCCCACAAATCGCGGAGTCTTTACATCAGACTTAGTCAAAGCTTGGGCTTTAAAGCCCCAAAACTTGCCTTGGGGGATCTCGTGCCCAACAATATGGATCATGCTAAATTGGATTGGCCTATGTAAATGGTTACAATTAGGACATTTAGGTATGATTCGACTTATTTGTGAGATTGTGTCGTAATAATCTAGATTGATCATACATATATGATTTCTATGCATAAATGATGAATGTTTATGAGTTTATGATGTGAACATGTTAGCTAGTGACTATTATGGATATCATGACCTTATTTACTTGAGTTGATATGTCATGAAGTTATATCATGCTAATCTAGATTGATTGTCCAGATAAGATAGCCTCTCGTGGATACATTAAGGTATGAGCTTGCTTATATCATATACTTTGTGCTTGAATGTTTAATTATGTCATCTAATTGGTGTTTGAGTGTTGGTGTCTATTATGTCCTCTATCTATTGTATGAATATTTGATTACTTGAATGATATGAGTATCCATTCAAATGATCTTGTTTTAAGATGGCTGTACTAATACATATGTGTTGAGACAGCTGAAATGTACTTGAGTGTAATACGTGAAAATTGTAGTATTATGTCTAATGACTATGACTTGACTATGAATTAAGACATGATTGCTAGTCTTGGTAAAGGTTGATTTCGAATTGATAGATATGATTGTCCTGATATTTGGAACATGTGTTTGACATGTGTAAATAGTGCCATAAACATGCTTGGTATTAGCACGAAAAGCTAATAGTTGGGTGATATGACAGTGCATAGTAACAATCAATTGCAGCAATGAAAAGGTCAAAGAAAGGAATTGGGAAAGCATTCTTTTGGCTATGTTTGGAAAACCTAATTCCAAACGAATGAGTTCTTTGCATACAGGAAACTTATTAACCTTAATCTATCTAAAATTATGTGGATATGTGCTAGATACATGAACTTGTATTTGACAGGTATATTAGCTAGTCTCTAGTTACAGGTCAAGGGAAATTAGAGTCCCTTGAGAGATGGTGTGGATGTGTTCAATTGCAAGCAACATGCTTAGCATGGCAAGGTAAGGTAACCAATGTATTGTTATGTTTATTTAAGCACTGACAATTATGCATTGGTGGCAGTATGATGCAATGGATTGCATGGAAAAGAAATTTCCATGGAATCTTGAAGAATGCTCAGGTTAAGCTTTCCCTTGGGAGCACTAGGAACCATGGGGATTGAGGCATGGTGTCTATTTTTAGTCTTTTGATTTTGGTCTTTTGGTGATTTTTTGTGCTTGATTGTGGTTTTTTTTCGTCTTGTGCATGCCATGCCACTTTGGTTGTGGTGTCATATTGTTGTTCGTTTGCCATGGTTTTCTTCTTGTTTGTATCTATTCTTGCCTTTTATTTTTGGGGTATGGAGAATTGGTTTGGAAAGAGGAAAGTCAATGGAGCCCGAGGAGAGTTGAATGAAACCCAATAGGTGATGTAAGGCCTGGATGAACAAGAAGGCAAGAGTATAACATCTAGTTGGATTGGTTGGGTCCATTGGTGTAAATGGATGATGGAAGGAAAATCATGAGAAAAGTTATCAGGAAATGTAAAGTAAATATATTTGAGCGTCATATGCCTTAGCTACATTCAGAGTTGTTATTCTCGATGTTGTAAATGTGTTTCATGGATAAGGAAAGTTATCTTAACCTTGGCCTTATGATATCAGGTAATTATGTTGTGATCATGATTGTGTCAAGATATCTATA